>JARVGQ010001954.1:26196213-26210423 GCA_031762355.1 Hypsolebias martinsi | reverse complement strand
TCCCTTTCATTACCGTATATTCTGGTGTAAAGTCGCATAAACGCCGTAACTTCAAAGCAATGCTTTTCAATGGGAGCGCGGTCGTAAAGTCGAATCGCCGTAAGTCGAGACCGTCGTAAGTCGGGGACTACTTGTATTTGTTTCAAGGCATCAGCAAATCAAATTAAATGGTCTGATCTGATGACTGCCAGTGCAGTTCCAAACAGCAGGTTTAAACCAGCATGTTTTAGTGCTATGTGTAATTATCACGTTACCATCAATGTTGTCATCACTCTGCTAATCCCAATGAAACCATCCTGGGGAGTTTGCATGTACACGTTGATGCAGCGCTGAGATGCTTCAGCTTGGTTTGTGTAAATTACCAAAAGGGAACAATGGTGGCTTTAACAAGGGCTCTGTTTCTTTTAACCAATTTGGTTTGTGAAATGGGTTCAGGAGGGAGAGAGAGAGAAAAATCCTATTTCACAATAATTTACACAAAAATCGGTGTATGTAACCAACCAACCCTTCCTCTCTGTAAATGGAACAGACATAAGAACCGTTTTGATGGCAGTCCATTAACGGTCACCAGCCCCAGATATAACAACACTCTTAAAACCTTCATTATCTATTTCAGTGAGATTCATTTTTCTTCCATTTATTAGCTTGTGTATACTTTTCCAAGGGATCTAAAAAAAAAGAACTTCCTAAGAAACATAAATGAGTGTTAACTGAATAATCACAGTATTATTTTGTTTGGGCCAACAAGCAAGTTTTGACTTCCCAGCATGTAAAATGTGAATGTGTAAATCAGCAGCCACTCAGCATTCAACAGACAAATGATTGTCTCAGTGCTTTCTCACAGCAGGGATTTGAGTTTGTCCAGATTCTTTAAACAATCCACTTATGGAGTCAGATCTGACTAATTCCACTTTAACAGTCGGTTTGCTTAAGAGCAGTTTTCTACAAAAGAGTAATTCAATGCAGGCTGACATGCCAACCTGGAGTGAAAGAACACAGCCCAGCGGGAAAGTGATTATCCTGCACCTTCACATGGCCGTGAGCTATATGGAAAGAAGCCCTGAAATCAGGTAATTCCAGTGTCCACACAACACCACTGATTTCACAGCATGAGATAGAAGCAATCTACGTTGTACTACGGCACACGAGAGCATTACTGTCAGGCTCAAGAGCGAAGTGGGAACACTAGTGTCTCCTTAGAATGGGACTTTAATGGAGCTTCACGCTGCGCAACTTTCGCCAGAGTCTTGTTTTGATTGTCACTATGGGAACGGAGAGTCTCTGACCCATAGTTAGAAGAGCGAAAGGATTTGATCGATTGACTGGGGCGACAAGGTCTTCTTCAGCCGGACCGGGTATATGAAGGTGTCAAATGATTTGGTGGCACAGAGCAGAAACCTTGTGCTCGCTTAATGCCTTAATATTCAAATAACATTCAAACACTCTCCAAAGACAGGAGAGATCTAATCAAGGAAATGAGAAGGGCATAGCCTCACGGGAGTCTTACGTATAAACTGAGCTTCAGACGCCGACTGTGCAATACAAACACCCTGTTCAAGCGTGTCCCTCAACCACTGGAACACAAACGTGGGCCGCATAATAAAAACAGCGGCGAGGGGCAGAAGCCATTTGTTTCAGGGTCCAGAGTTCACTCATTTGGTACAGGTGAGCACGCGCTGGGAGCACAATGTGCCAGCCTCAGTAAATGGTGTTTGGAGAGCAAAGCAAGGCCAGGCAACGGCAGCCAGGTGAGGCGAGCCTCTACATAAATATTGACTTTACGTACATCCCCATTCTCCCAACCTGTTATATACTAAAACGCAAGGGATGAGTGAATCGGTTTGCAAAGAGAAGAACCTGATTTGAATGCCTCCTAACAAAGCTAAAGGGCTGGTTACATGCTCGAGAGACTGTGGGCGTTAACGCTGAATAGGGGCTCTTTTATTTATCAAGGTTAAAGCCTAGTTCTCAGAGGAAAAACAAGCTATCTGCTGGGAAAGTTTAAACAGACTTTTGTATTCAAGTGTGAGTTTAGCTCATGCGTGGACATTCTGACTCTGAGGCAGTGTAGTTTGATTTCTACAGAGGATTCGGTGTTTGGGTGGTGGGTCTGGTTTCCTCACAGAGTTTAACTTTAGCAATAAAGGCATCTGGAAACAGATTTCCTCTGGGGGTTCTGCTGCCAGCCTCCATGTCTGCGTACAGCAGACAGTATAGCTCTTGCAAATACTAATCGAGTATGTAGAAGTTTGAGTACCCCGGGGCTAACATCATAGTTCGTTGATTTAAATAAAAAAAAGTAGAAATATGAAAGCACAACTCCAGTAGCTAACAAATATTACAAATGAGCATTTTCCCATATTATTAAAGCAATGCAGCTCTGTTATGGACGGTTAAGAACTTCTCTGACATTTTGAGTTTTTTGTCATTCGTTATGTTAAAAACGTGAGACGTAAATTTGTTCCCCAGAGAAGCGTTAAAAATCAATAAAAAAAAAATCCTCCTATTAAAAGATGTGATTGCAAACAGCAATAAAAAAAAAACTCCATGAGAACAATAAAAAACTGCAGAAGACAGCTTAAAACCTCACAGCCTCGGGGTAGAAGCTGCTCCTGAACCTGGTTGAGGCTGTGCAGCCTCTTGCCTGAGGGGAGGAAGGAGAACAGGTCATGGGCAGGGTGGGTGGGGTCCCTCGTGATGCTCCCTGCTCTGGTCTTGCATCTGCTGATATAAATGTCCTCTAAAGAAGGAAGGCTGCTTTTCATGAGCTTCAGAGCAGATTTAATCACTCTTTGCAGTGCCTTCTCATCAGACCCCGAGCAGTTGGCCTACCAAACTGTTGGTCAGGATATAAAAAGAAGACGGTACATCAGCACTGAGGCCAGCCTGCGTCAGCCTCCTCATAAAATACAGACAATAGTGAGCCTTTCTCACAATACTGGCTGTTTGTCGCCCATGTGAGGTCACTGGTCAGGTACAGAGCCAAGTATTTAATTGTCGTCGCGAGCTCCACACTCTCCTCCACTGATGATAGGAGTATGCGCCCTCCTCCTGAAGTCCACCGCCATCTCTTTTGTTTTTGCCACACTGATGAATACTGTAGGTTATTTCCCTGGCACCAAGCAACAAGGTCTCCAACCTGCCTCCTGCACAGACTCATCATTGTTAGAAATTAGGCCAACAGGAAGTGTGTCATCAGCAAACATCACAAAGTGATTGCCCAGGTGGAATAGTCAAACTAATCCCTAAACTAAGTGATAAACTGAGCATTTGAGGTATGATGTCGTCTGCACAAAATAAAAGTGTATATGTTGTTGCATTGAACAATAACATTACAAGGATGTAGCAGTTTTTTTAAATGACTTCTTTTGTTGCATTCCTCCATTCTGATCAAACACGCTGGTGAGAGTGAAAAGAAACGACTCCCATTGAACAAAGCAGAACTGGGCTCAGGATGAGCAGCCATCTGCCAAGACAGGCTGCGGGGTTGAGAGGACAGGAAAGAGATGCTGACAAATAGAGTGGCATTTGGTCCAGAAAAGAACACGGGTTAATGACAGCAATTACTGAATGAAGAGCGTAGAGACAGCAGCAGAGTGAGGAAGAAGTCTAACTAAAGGATAGATGAGGAATCCCAACTCAAGCCAACCCTAACTCTAGGATTTTTTTGTTTCCAAAAATGAAAGTCTTCAGCCTAAATAACTTTAGAAATTCTAGAAACCACAAGTAAACCTGCAGTTTGAGAGTGGAGCACTCTTGTTTGAAAAGCACTGTTATAAGTCAGTTTTTTGGCATAGATTTGTTAGTCCAGTGACATTTTTTTTCCATATTCATAACACAATTTTTGACTGACGCTTCAAATTTTGAAGAACTGCAACAGCGAGTCCTCCCAGGCCCCCTTGCTTCACTCAGCTGGTGCAGTCGGAGGAATGCAGGAGAGCTTGCGGCTCTGGTCGTGATGGTGCGATGCCACCCAGGTGAAATGAAGCTGTTTTGACCAATAAAGTGCATTTATTAAGGAAATGTTCAACTGAGACACACCTTTGCTATAATGTCAAGCAAACAATTGTTTTTAAGTGTTAATCTTGTTAAATTTCAAAGAACTGCAACAGCTAGTCTCGTGCATGCTCGCTTCACTCAGCTCCTGCAGGCGTAGGAACGCTGGAGAGCTAGCTGCTACGAGCGCAATGGATGGCACCGCACCACTCAGGCGACATGAAGCTGTTTTGACCATTAAATAAATTCACAATAAACATGACTGGTCAGTGGTGACGCATAATAAATGCGACTTGTACGCCGAAGCAACTATATTCATCTTTTTCCTCTACATTATGCTTCTTTGACTGACGCAACTTATACACTGTAAAATATGGTAGTTAACAGAAATGCAACATTTCTGCACACTACATGCACTACAAACAAGGCAGGCATTAGCTATCAGTTTTATATAATAACAGTTTCAGTACCAATCTGATTGCAATAAATTCATCTCTAGCTGTTATTCTAATACACTGTGTATCCATCATTCAGTCCATTAAAACTTTATTCTGCTGAGTGGTGGAGGATCAAATCCTTTTTTTCAGCTGATAAAACCAAGGCACACCCTGTGTCACTACATTATTCACCATATTCACTCAACTTTAAAAAGTAATTATCTAAATCAAATTAACTTTTCAAATATTTTGTGTTTTAGCTAAGCTGCAGCTGTGATTCAGTGGAACAATCCCCTCATTATGAGTGAAATAATTGATACTGTTGGGACACCAAAATGATCTTTTTCAGTTTGAGGCATACAGACATATTTTATTTTCCTTTTGGGATTCATTAACGAGAGAGAGAAAAACAATATTTTCAACGCTTGAACTTAATAGGTGCAAAATCAACCTTAGAAGCTCTTGCTGTAATTTAAAACCCAAATTTCAGTCATTTAGGAACACTTCAAATAAAATGAAACAAAACCATTTGGAACTGATGATATTGTGTAAAATAAGACACGTCATGGGTTTAAAAGCCATTTGTGCACAGCAAATGGGTAATGATAGTTTTTGTATTCAGTGTGTGAACAGAACTGACAAATACATTTTCAAAGACTGAAGTTTTTTGCTTAGTAGTTCAAAATATGAGGCAGGGGACTTTATAAATGTTATTTGAATTAAACCACAGTCAATGTTTTAGACAGGCCAATACAATATTTACAAATTCAAGTTTCACTTCTCTGTTTTTGTAGGTGAGTCTAAAGCTAAAAGATCAGATTGAGATGGAAATAATGACTGGACCGAGCTTTATTCCCTGAGGATCTCCTCCTACAGAGCTAGGTGACGCACGTCTCATTTTATTTGTGAAATACTGATGGAGACGAACGCTCCAGCCAAAGTCAAAGTGACCCATGTCTTGTCTGAGGAATGGATGTTCAATTTAGCTGAACTTTGATGTAGTTTACTTTTTGGATTATTTTCTATTTAAAAGCTAAATTGTCTCCTGAGGACAGGTGTGAGCAAATATGACATTAAAAGCAATAGCTTGTACTGTATTGAAAAATATTTATGTGTTGTCATGGGCTGCATTTTTTTTGATAAGGTGCTAATCAAATTTAGCCTAATTTAAAAAAATCCATCATACTCTTTAACTAAGTCTTCATGGTCACAAACGGTAGGATGCTACAGAGCAAGAGCCACAGTAAACATCTTTATTGGTATTCATACAACGTTTTACAAGTCAGACTTAAATATTCTGCAGTTTTGTAGATTTTTAACGACATAAAGTGCGACTTTAATCACCAAACTTCACTAAGCTGAGGTCACGACACAAAGCACAACAGTTGAATCAGGTCACCTCCAGGATCATACGGGGGAGCAGGTGAAAGAGGACAGCACAACGTTTGCTTTTTAAAGTTACTACACAAACCGAGGAGCTGATTACAGCACAGTTCTGAACTCATCCGCACAATAACACAAACACGTGTGCAGGTTCAGCTTCGAGCTGCCACAGCTGGGGCCTGCTGCTGGTCAGTGGACTGCAGCTGTCTTCCAAGATACTCCCTGTGAAGGAAAAACACAACGTTAGACTTTGGGTTATTTAAGGCAACTTATATCCTCTCAAGGAATAAAGGTGCAAGTTTGTCCGTGTATTTTAAAGCTTTTAGAAACTTCTGGGTAACAGACCATTTTAAAGGAGAATGGAACAGAAACAAATAAAAGCCAGTCACATAAACACATTTTATAAATATGGCATGTTTTAAGTGCACATTAAGGTGTTTTATTTATTTATTTATTTTTGTTTGTTTGCTTTTTTGCCAAATTAATATGTGGCTCCCTATTGTAGTGCCATAACACGTGACCAATTCTTTTCTTTGGGAGCCATATAAAAATTGTAGTAAGTAATGAATAAAAGCATTCATGCATCCATCCAAAATACTAAACCAACCAACCAACCAGCAACCAACCAACCACCCCTCCATTCGTCTGTCCATCAATCCATCTGTCATCCATCCATCTGTTCATCAATCCATCCATCTGTTCATCAATCCATCCAGCCATCCATCCAAAATACCAAACCAACCACCCCTCCATTCACCTGTTTGTCCATCCATCCATCCATCCATCCATCCATCCGTCATCCATCCATCTGTTCATCTGTCCATCAATCCATCCATCTGTTCATCCATCCATCCAAAATACCAAACCAACCAACAAACCAACCATCCATCCATCCATCCATCCAAAATACTAAACCCACCAATCAACCATCCATCCCTCCATCTGTCCATTCACCTGTCAATCAATCCACCCATCTGTCCATCAATCCATGCATCTGTTCATCCATCCATCCAAAATACCAAAACCACCAACCAAACATCCATTCATCCATCCATCTGTTCATCTGTCCATCCATCCATCTGTTCGTCTGTCCATCCATCCAAAATACCAAACCCACCCACCAACCAACCAACCATCTATCTGTTCATCCATCCAACTCTTCCATCCATTCGTCTCTTCATCATCCATCTGTTCATTATCCATTCACAACCATCCATCCATCCGTCCATCCAAAATACCAAACCCATCAACCAATCATCCCTCTATCCGTCCTACATTTGTCCATCCATCCATCCATCCATCCTAAATACCAAAACCAGCCAGCCAGCCAGCCAGCCAGCCAACCAACCAACCAACCAACCAACCAGCCAACCAACCAACCAACCATCCATCTATCTATTCATTCATCTATCCATCCATCCATCTTACGGTGAATATGGGGTCACTGCAGCTAATAGTACAGTGATAATATAGAGCTAAGATTCTGTACAAAGACTGGACTTTATTTTGTTGGTTTTTGGTAAAAATGATGGCACACGCATTGTTTTTACTTTACTGTTGAATAATCAGAGGCTGATGACGTGGTCTGTTGCTGGTCTAACAAACAGGAAGTTCTATTGGATTGTTCTTTATTTAAAACCCTCCCACAAAAACAAACTACCGGTACTTACATACATATTTATAACAGACAGATGGTTAGACGGCTTGATGGAAAAATGGATGGATGATATGGTGGTATTAGTAGGTATTTAACATGTTAATTGTGCTACAGGTCACACTTTAATATAATTATCCATCTAGAAAAAAAGCATAACATGAGTCCGCAATTGTATAGAACTATAATGACATACAGCTGTAAACTGTCATCAGCTATAGAGTGCACAAAAACAATATCTTACTGTAAATGTAACTTATAGAAACTGTATGAAATGGGTCCTCATGCATTGTTGGCTTGAGGCTGCATCTATAGAACTGATGTAGTTTGAAAACACTGAAGCTTTCACAAATTGTTAATGCAACTTTCTCATTCAAACATCACTTGTTCAGGCTAAACAGCATGGATAAAAATCCATTACAACCCACTCCTATTTCAATTTGATTCAAAATTTAAACCATTTTTATTTTTTGGATTACAGTGGAAAAAAATCTGTCATCACACTGGGAGTTAACACCAAAACCTTATTCACACTAAAACTGAAAACCTACCAGCACAGATGATTTTAAAAATTCATTTTCAATGGAAGATGCAACACATTCATAGCCTTTATGTCAAGGCACAATAACATCGTCACAGGTTCTTGGTTACTGGTACTGATGGGAGCATGACACCTTTAACAAACTAGTGGTTGATGTTTTCTTGGTTTATACTTGATGCTGCTACAATCATCCAATGTTACCGAGGCAACAAATAATTGTTAATTCTTATTTTTTTTTATCCCCCAAACTTTTTTTTTTGAATGTCCAGAGGACCAGACTAGCTTTTTTAGATTTTTATACCTGGATTATTGAGCATGCATCAGGGTACCCCCAAACCTTTGTATCCACAGCTCTAATATAATCCATATCTATTTATGTAGTTGGAAAAATAATTAAGGGTTAGATAATTTAAAGGTAAAATGCTCTCTAGTTTTACTTTATACCACAGACACAGGTATTAATATTCTTTTCCAGTGTGTCCATGGCTATGAACATGATGCAGCTAAAAAAGTAACTCTTTAGCTCTACAGTATATCAATCTCCTGTCTATGAGCAGAGTGATTTCCTGTCAGAACTGGTGTCATATTTACATTTTTTAAAATCTGTGATTAATGAGCTGTAGAGCTGCAGATAAGAGTGCAATAATGCACAACTGAAGCCTGATTTGAATGCATTTTTATCTTTAATCCAGTTACTATCTCAGTGGAATTACAGTGCTAATTATGCTTTAATGTGAGAGCAAGTTTCAGTGGACCGTCATGTTCCAGGAATACAAGCTCATTTCTCTTATTCTGACCCAGATGAAATATGACTTCTTTTTGAAAGGTCATAACTGTCTTTCAGGTTTCTTCTTGACAGAAACATTTTAGATCATGACACTCTCCTTACTGGAACCAGACTTATCAGGGGGTTTCTGAGAGCCTAATAAAGGAAAAGGCTGGCCAGTCTTTCTGATAATGGGGAGTACTTTCTTCTTAAAAAGCACCACTCACAGCATATTTTTGTGTCTTTTTCTACATAGCTACGACGCTGTTAGAACTTCCAAAATAACAAATTTCCTACAATTTTTCACTGAATGCTATATTCTCCAATATTTACACCAAATAAGAATCACAGCAGTGAAATGATATAGTGCAGCATGAACTACCACAAATAAGCAGCTGAAAATGTTTTCTGTCAGGATCACAAATACTTTAAAATGTTTCAGTCTGATGCCTCCCTTCCTTAAAATAAATGCTTTTTCTATACTACTTCAGAAAAACCTAAGCTAAAATCCATGTGCGTTCTTCACACACTTGTCAAATAAATATGATTTCGAGTCTTTTGGTCAGCTTTTATTTCCCTGCACTTGTTCAGTGCTGACCCTGACTTCATCAAAATAACATTTTCTTTTTAGAAAAATGCGGGAGGTTTCACAATGACTTCAAAACAAAAACTAAATTTTCTGCTTAATTAAAACAATCTACGGTGCTCATCAGAGATGCAATCAGTTTACATGATCATCAGCTACCACTTACGTTTATTACGTGTTGTGGAAATAGCTGTAAAAAAATGAACAGGCGATGTTGGCTCTGAGCACTCGATGAGTTATTAATGGCAGCTGCAAATAACTGGGATCAAAAAAATGACTCATGAAGCTACTGTTTGCAGTCAAGGTGCTTTCTGGTCTATGTGCAGATTTTCTGTAGGAAGATGACTTGTGGGTGTTAAACTCTGCAAGTTTAAACATGTTTAAATCAAAGTGTGGATGAAGGAAATAAAACTGCAATTCAAAAGAGGAAATTTGAAGAAATCGAAAGTTGCTGCGTCTGATTTCTCAGAGCGCAGGAATGAAATCACAAAGTTTTTATAGTTATCTGAGTCTATATTAAGTTCTGATATACTCAATTTATGTTTCAGAGCAGATAAAAAAAAATCCAGCCTCTTTTAGACTAAAACAGCATTGTGCATTTTCTTCTGACAAATCTACATTTCGTTACAATTGGAAGACATCTTAAAAAAACATGATTACCCATTTTTATAGACATGCAGCAATTTTGACAGATTGGTAAAAAAAAAAAAAAGAAAAAAAAAAAAGAGTGCATGTGATCTTATTTCAAATGCTTTATGACAAATGCAAAAAAAAAAATGAGGCTGAGTAAAGGCCTCATAGACCGCAAAAAGTAAAAATACACACGGCAAGCCAAAAACAATGCATAGACTAATGCATGTCTAACAATACTTCAAACACCTGCACATTTAAATTATTAATTAAAAAGAATATATAGGCTGACAACATTAAATTTAACATCTTGGAAATCTAAACCTTTCAAAAGAACTCCATACATGCGTGCGTTCGTCCGTCTATCTTTACCCAGATATGTGTTAGCTCACAGGCAGCATATCGCTATGCTCAAAAATACATTTTTTTTAATAATTAAGCTAACAATACTACACATTTGATATTGAAATATAAAAGGAAATCCTGCAAGTGTCTTCCATGGACGCTTGGAAGTAATATTATAATTTGCTTTATTTTTTTCTTCTTTCGCTCTTCTTCAGGGATCGCCACGGTGAACTAACTCGCACAAAGACTTGGCGATTGTTTTACGCTAGATGTCCTTCCTGATGCAACCACAGACCACTGAGCTACCACAGCCCTCTGTGTGGAGCAGAGCTGCCATCTAGGGTGCCTGGGGGAGCAGATGGTGGCAGTTAAGGGCCTTGCTCAAGGGTCCAGAGTGGGGCAAATGAGGGAGGAGGCAGGTGTGGGTGTTTCAGCCTTTATCGCTCACATTTTGATGTTATTGGTCTGGGGAGTTGAACCAGCGACCTTCCAATCACAGGCCCACTTATTAGGGGTCCGAGATGGTGTACAGGTAGGGCAGCCAACTTGGGACCAGAAAGTCGCAGTTCGACTCCCCCAATGCCCACATGTGCTGTCCTTGAGCAAGACACCCAATCCCTAATTGCTCCCCGGGCACCTACATATCTGCCCACTGCTCCACCTGGGTGTATCTCACGTGTGATGGGTTAAATACAGAAAACTAATTTCATCATTGTATGTTCCCATACAATGATAACAACACGTAGCATTTATTTATCACTTACCTTCTCTAACCTCTGCACCACCACTCCCCTAACACAGACGCTTGGAAGAATGTGTAAATAAGAATACAAGTACCGGTATGTTCCTGAATTCAACGTGTGGCTTTTTGTCGAGTTTCTAGCTCGAGTGGGTCAGTCTCACTGTTGGACTCAGGCCAGGTTTCTACCTTCTTTTAACTTCTACATTCACACGGCCTGAGAGGTAAGACTTATATTAAGAGCCGTTAGTGCAAACTGCAGGGAAGGAAATTCACATTTGCATAACTGTGCAACAGACATTTTCACAATTACATCTTCTCTTCAACAATGAATGGTTTATAATTAAAAAATAAAATAAAATAAAAATTGATTATAAGAAATAGAACAAAAATATCTTTCAAAACGCTGATCTGTTTATTCAAGTTAGTCTTTGCCTTTATTCAAAATATAATATATACCAGGCTTTTTAAATTACTTTGGATAGTCATTGCTGATAAGAGAAACAAATTACTCACATGAATGATCATACTGATTATTTGTTTCTCATTTTAAACCAGAAACACGGCTGACATTCAGTGACATGAGAGAAACATTATAGTTTAACAAGTTGCTTTCAAACTTTCTATTAAGTGAAGTTTCAGGCTTATTAGGCATCTGGTTGGACAAATATTGTCATAAGTGGTGTTTATAATAAAAACAAATGCTTTTTGAAAAAAAAAGTAGTAATTAAGTTTATGAAGGTTCTACGGAAGGATTTATACGAAAGAGGATTAGGGCCACGATGCAACAATTTTCCCCTTAATTCTGAGGAAAAATAAGCCAGAATTCTGACTTTAATCTTAGAATTGGAAGGGGGGTGGGTATTGTACTGTGGACCTAATACTCTTCCATAAGGTTCAGTCCTGTTAATTGTTTAGTTATTTTAATTATATAGTTTTCATTTTCTGTTAGAAAAATGAAATAATTCAAATAAAAAGACTAAAATATACAACTTATATGAAACATTTAAAATATTCTAGTCTGATCACGTGTGTTTGCTTATCTAAATAATAATTTAAAAAAGTAGAAGAATAACCTCTTAAATATCCGAATGAAGATGAAATAAGACTTTTTGTGTTTTTGTGTGTCTGTGTTAATGCAACAAACTAAGTGCAGCAGAAAAGGTCAACTTTAAAGCTTTGAAGGGAGGATCATACTCCAGCTTAATCACCGAGACAAGAACAAGAACGAGAAAGGACAAGGTTGCAGATTTTGTCAATAGCTTGTGAACTTCAACATCAAAACTTCAACACAGCTGAAAGACCAAAATGACATTCTTTTAAGATCTGGACGTATATTAAAGAGAACGACTTTTCAAGGCAGCATAAAGGGCATGGAGATAGATAACTGTACACATTTTAATCTACACTGTTGTCATGACAGCGGGAGGCTCCGATAAGCAAAGACTAGAAGAAGTGCTCATGGAAACAACAAGGCGAGCCACTCAAGGTGACAGCAGCTGAGGTGAGCTGAAAAATATCAATTCTGGGGGTGAATGAAACCCCATCATTAAAACAGACCCAAGACATTTCCTCTTTCTAAAGAAGCATTCACACATTTCTATTTTCACACAGGCAATCAGTGTAGGCAGCACCTAATTCAATGTGACAACGCAACCTTGAGACACAACCCACCCTCCCTGTCACGTTACAAGGCCTAAGACGAATAAACAACCAGTTCAAAAAACGAGAAAATGCACACAAATAACTTTGCTTTGGTGTCATTGTTCCCGCTTTCAAATCCACGAGAATACAAAAATCATCGTACTACAGCGTCAGCACAGCATGTCACTCCATCAAATCTTCGTTCGCAAGAGGAAGGTGTGCGTGAGCAATGTCCTATAAGAAGCAGGCGTTAAAATATGAGAAGTCTTCAAACGTGATTGGCTTTTAAACATCATGAGGCTGCTTTAATACAGATAGGAAACAAGCTGCGCACGATGTTCAGTGTAATTAACTGAGCCGGGGCAGGAAGGAATGTGCTGAATTGTACATGAGCATTCAGAATGGACTTTAACTTTAATCCCTGCTTTTAAAAAATATATTTTTTATGCATTATTACACAATCGGCCTCCTTTTTAAAGATTATCACTGCTCTGTAATGTCACTCCTTCAATTTCTGTTCATGCACTACAAACATACATAAATGAATGAAAAGTCAAACTATATGGGGTTCAATGTGCGCTCACAGCTAAGACAGAACATGAAATCAGCCCTAGGTAAACTTTTGTAACATTTTTGTATCTAAAGCTTCCTTTATAAAAAACAAATCTAGTTTATTTCTGTGTCTAAGATTTTAGTACAGATAAAAACAAATATATTCTGTATTGATATAACCATAAGGGGAAAGCACAGCCTTTTTTTTTTTTTTTTAATCAATGACCTAATGATAAAAATCAGTTTGTCTTCCTTTTTGTTAACCAAAACACAACAGAAAACCTTTTTGCCCTACATATAGATTTCTGTCCACACTATGTGATTACATTGTTTACCAGGCACATTATTAGATGTAGAAGTTACACAGAGTGGCTCAGGGAACTCTGGATGTGTGTTTTAGATAATGGACACACACACAAAACATATTTCAATTAGTTGATTTTTATTTTGTAATTTTTTTTTAGCAACGAGTGGAAATATATATACCGGTAAACAGTATGCCCCTCGCTACTTCACGGTTCATTTTACACTGACTCACTTTATCGTGGTTTTTCAAAATAAGATTGGACATGACACACAGTTTGCTGAGTGATGGATGAGCCACACGATCGGCATGGAATTTTTATTTAAAATAAATTACTCAGCACCTGCGTGAAGCCCACAGCTGCAGGAGAAGCTCCCTCCTGCAGCGTGCCAGATCTCTGCTCTGCAGTGGAGAAGTGGGCGTGGCCGAGAGGCTGGCAGAGAGCAGAGTACAGCCGGAGGCAGAGAGCTGAATGTATGACATTCTGTGCTTTTTTAGAGCATTTAGCTTTAGAGTAACAGCCAACCTTGTTGCTTGAAACACAGCAATGAAGATATCTATGGGACAGATCTGGTAGGCAGGTTGCAGACTGACAAAGTCCTCTGGATGAGGGATGAAAGATTTCTTCACTAA
>JARVGQ010001954.1:26074890-26086438 GCA_031762355.1 Hypsolebias martinsi | reverse complement strand
CCAAAAAAAAAAAAAAAAAACCTCCTATTGTTTGTGCCATTTGATCTCCTGCTTCCATTAAATAAGTCGTTTTCCAGAATAAATGGGCAGCTGGCGCTTTAATAAAACGCCGGACTTTATTCTAATGTGTTTGTTGAGATGCGCGTGCGGCTCCAGCAGCAGCAGCTGCCCGGGGCGCGCTGACCTTTCTGTGTCCCGGCGGGCAGGTACGGGGAGCAGGAGGAGGAGGAGGAGGAGGAGGTGTGGGGGGAGGGAGGCGGCGACTCTCCCGGGGAGCAGCTTCAGATCGGACCGGTCCCGAATCCCCCGGACCACAAGCGAAGAGGAGAGAGGCTGAGCTGTCTGCGCGCGCAGCCTGCTGGGATGAAGAGGCGCGTGCTGATCTCAGCTGCCTGCCTTTAGTCTGACCTGGGAGGTGATGAGGGGGTCCCGCTGACACCACGGAGAGGTCCAGGCTGACACCGAGCATGGCTGTGGACGGTAGGAGCTTCAGACACGTCACGTGCACGCAGTGAGGCTGCAGCTGCTGCAGGATCTAAGTTTCTGCCAGAATCAGAGACCTGCTCCCAAACTTCTCTGATGCATGAAGTCACAGAGCTGAAGAGCCAGGCGTCTGTCTTCATGTGTCTAAAATGTGGATGCTCATCCAGAACTACTGAGAGAAATCTCTCTGTTTTACTGCAAACTTGCCTCGTGTTAGTTGATCTGACGAGCTGCTCATAAATGAAACGTTTCTCATGTTCATGCTTCTCTTTAAAACAAAAATAAAATACGAATGAATAGATTTTTAATACATTTTATACCTGTCTTCCACTTTAGCATTAAAGGAACATAAACCTCAAAGATACACATTTTGTGTTTTTAGTTTTTCTGTTAGATATTTTTTAAACTAATCACCAGAGGTGGAAAGAGTACTGAAAATGTGTACTCAAGTACTGTTACACCGCTTGACTTGTACTCAGTTACAACTAAAAGTACTGGTGTTCTTAAAAAAAATACTTAAGTAAAAGTACAAAGTACTCCTCAAAAACTATGAATTACTTTTTAACCTAACGATGTTTTATTGTGTTCTCAATAGAAGGCATTCAATTTGATTTATTGTATATAACAGCTACATTCAAAGCTCATTTCTCAGACGCTCAGAAGCTCCGT
Organism: Hypsolebias martinsi; assembly: GCA_031762355.1. Lineage (NCBI taxonomy): Eukaryota > Metazoa > Chordata > Actinopteri > Cyprinodontiformes > Rivulidae > Hypsolebias > Hypsolebias martinsi. The sequence continues at coordinate 26,085,286 of JARVGQ010001954.1, read as the reverse complement.
CTCATTTTAGTATCAGACAAGCTGATGGCAGTGACAATATCTAAGATCTTATATAGTATATAATATACTTTGTATATCTTATATAATACAGGAGTAAAACCTCGTACACTGCAATATGTTTTTTGAAATTAGATGAAGTCTTGTAGCTGCTATCACCGTAGAGATCAAACAAAGTTTGCATCTGGACCTGTCTCCTTTTCTGCATGAAATTCCTCCACGTACGACCACGGGCACTTGTCCTCAGACTGTACCTCGTCATTTTCTCTGTTGACAGTGCTGTCCTCTGTCTCCATTTTGTTTTTTTTCTCCAAATCTTCTGTCCATAAATGACTCTCTACTCTACTGAGTTGTCCTTTGCTTACGTCATATAGGTAACTGGCACGTTCACGATCTGAGAGCCTTATTGACTACAAAGATGTAGATAAACAGTTTGAATATTAATTCAAATTACAGCCGTATTCAGTAGCAACTTTTGATTTTAAAACATAGCAAAGTAGATTGCATGGTCTAAATTGTACTTAAGAATGAGTAAAATTACACACTTGAAAGAAATACTCATAAAAGTACAAGTACCCAAAAAAATCTACTTAATTACAGTAATGTCAGTATTTGTAATCTGTTACTTCCACCCCTGACTAATGATGAATGTTTTTAAAGATATGGACACAGAGTTATGGCTTAGGAAAAAAAAAAAAGGAAAATTTTCATTTTCTGTAATAAATAGTTGGACATCAATTTGAGATGAGTGGGAGACACGTTTGGTCAACTTTATTTTGCTGCGTCACCTCACAACTAGTCTTTTTTTTATTTTTTTATTTTTTTATACCAACAATCAGACACTTAACACATCATGTTGTTTGGAGCTTCTGGAATTGAACAACTTGATCAGGTTCAAATGGTCAGGTTGTCTTGACAGCATTCACCTGTCGTTTAAATGCATATTCAAAATGATTTTGAGAGATTGGATTGCTTGTGAGATTAGCTCTTTATTAACAGATGTAGATAACAGGTTCAATCTACTGTAAGAAGAATATTGTTTGAGGGTCCGTTCTCATTGCTTAACCTGTCAGTGGTCATAATGTAATGGCTGTAAAGTGAGTTTACAGGTTTGAATTGAATTATCTCACAGCTTAATTAGACAGCATTGATTTATTCTGGGCCATTGAGGCCACACAGAGAGCTATCACTCCTAAACTTTTATAGAGATTTAACACCATCAGTGTCATTCATTAATTCTATTGATGTTGTAGTTACACAAGTTTTAATTTGATTTTACTCCAACAGTGTGGTAAAACATGCAGAGGGGTTTTATACTTACTATCCCAAGCTGGTTTCAGTAAAGTATAATCAGCGTGTACAATCTTTTCAAGCTTGAAACCCCAGAACAGTTTAAATGTGAAATTTAAATGACATGCACAATGGGAAGCAACAATCCTCCTTTAATTTACAAGCAGCAGAGACTGTCGAGGGAACTCCATGAGGTTCTTGTGTTGCTGGGGTGAAGAAGTTGTCATTTTTTAAAATTACATTTGTCAAATGGCCTCAGCTGACCTGGACTCTGCTGATTATGGGGAAAAAAACTGAAATTCATTTGCCCTTTTCTGTAAGGTTGAGCTAAATGTCACAGCACAAAACATAAAAAAGAAAGGAATAAAATGCAGATTTTACAAACAGATTATGTCCTCAATGCGCTTCCGTCTCTCACCTTTGTAAGTTCACGCTGACAACAAAGGTGGAGTGTTTGCTGCGTCAGCGTGTGCTTTCTATGAGGATGTCATTGTTGCAGAATCATCTGCTGGAGCAGCTGCAGCATCTCCTCTTGAGGCGGCTCGTTCGTCGTGCCGTTGCTCTGTATAGGTCTTAATTCTGCTCTCTGCTCGTCTGCCTTCTGACATGTGCATGACCTTTGACACCAACTGACTTAAAAAAAAAAAAACTCAAAATTGGCAATGATCCAGTGATTTGTACAGATTGTAATCAAATATTTGATGTGCTAGTAGCTAAAATCGATCTCCTACACATTTTTGGATCACAACCAAACTGAATAAGATCTTTAACATTTTGTTATAAATGTTTGGAGTCAGCTTTGTCTGTTAGCAAGGGATCTCTTGAACCTTTGGAAATATTCGTTGAAGCTTTTGGGAATTACTCAAATTAATTAACCTTTGGAGACAAGCTGATTTAAGTTCAAGTTTATTGTGATTCTCATCACATGTGGTACAAGTGGTGGAACGAAATTATGTACTCGGGGTTCCAGTTACACCAAAAATAGCAAAAATATAAAGTATAAAAAGTGTATATACACTAAGATATACGCTAAACAAACATCAAACAGTACACTAAAAGATCTAAGATATGTGCTAAACACTAATAATGTAAAATAATACAGCGTAGCAACAGCAGCCCAAACATTAAGATGACTGCTACAGACAACGTTCTTTAGAAAACAGAAAAATCTGATGTCTCGTGAACCGCTGGACAAATTTGGTGAAACTTTCAGGATAGAATTGTTAGGTGTACATTTACGACTTATTTACTTTTGTGGTCAATCCATTTCAAGATGGCTGCAATAGCTAATCAACACCAGCCAACCCAAAATAGCTACAACTTTAATTGTTTTACAGATAACAGGCCATAGCATGATGGAGATGTAGCTGAGAGTCATGCATCTCACTACACTATATAGAATATTTTTCAAGGTTTGACAGCCATGGCTGCTGTTTTATTTTTCTCAGCATAAGATGATTTAATTTTACCTCTGGCATGTAAGGCAGAGGTGATATGCATGACTTTAAGCTTGCTAAACTTTTAGTTCAATTCAGACTAAAACTGTAATCCGAAGCATAAACTGCTACCAAGCAGTTTACTCTGAGACTCTCTGGGCACTAACTGGTTAGTAAGTGGGACACCTTCAGTAAAAATCGGCAGCGTTATTGTTGATGAGATGTCCACACATTTCTTGCAAAAGGCAGTTGGTACTACAAACGGGTATAATGGACATTATAGCCCCATCTTCGTGTAAATGATAGAGAAAATTACAGTTTCTTCCTCATATGCTACATAATTTTGTTCTCCTCAGCATTTAGTCATTTCAGGGGGGTGAATTTCTCAGAAGTCTGCTTAAGTTGGTCAGGAAATCTGGCGGCATTGTCACATCCAAGATAAGCAGGCGTACAAATGATGCTGCTTGACCACTGCACACTCCAGAGCACATTGTCCACGAGCGGGATTATTTTTCTTTTTTCTTACAGAAGAAAAAGCAGCGCATAAGAAATAGTCACAGGAGCAAGACTGTGTGTGTGTATGGGGTGGGGGGAGACAGGCCTGACTAATCTCAGCACGATGTCTAAAGATCTTTTGCAGATGCAGGAAATGCCAGGATGGCTTCCGTTTATCCATGTGTGCGCTGCCAGGGATGTATGTATACACATGCACAGACAAAGTGGGAAAAAGGGCGATGACCCGTGCTCGTCACCAACCTGGCAGGCCTCGTGGAAACAAGCAGACAGCTGGGTCTGAATCTAAACAAACCCATTTGTTTGTTTCAACCCCTGTTGGCTTTCTGTGGACATGTCAATATCAAGTAGAGGACACTGTGGGAGGGTTGTGGAACAGCAGCTATTCGATGAAAGGCACTTTACGATGTCTCCCCATGACTTGAGACGCTACAGGGTTTTATCTCTCGTCTGCAAATGCGAAGCATTGTGAAAAGTTTTGCCTGTTTGTGTTGGTTTGTCTGTAGCTTTAGCAAAATGCAGGATTTCATGAACCAGTGGGTGCAATTTAACGATTGTCTCAGAAAGTAATCATTGATCCTACATTTACAACTGTTCAGTGTTTCCAATTCAAAATGGCCGTTACAGCAAAGTTTGTTTGGTTTTTTTTTTCTTCTTCTTTCGGCTTCTCCCTTCATCAGGGGTTGTCACAGCGAACTAGTCGCGCGGAGACTTGGCAATTGGTTTTATGCCGGATGCCCTTCTTGACACAACCACAGACCGCTGAGCTACCACAGCCCTCTGTGTGGAGCAGAGAGTTGATATCTAGGGTTCCCGGGGGAGCAGATGGTGTGGGTTAAGGGCCTTGCTCAAGGGCCCAGAGTTGGGCAGATGAGCGTGGAGACAGGTGTGACTGCTTCACCTATCCCACCCAAATTCTTGATGTTGTCGATATCGGGGATTGAACCGGCAATCTTCCGATCACAAGCTAGACACACACACACACACACACACGCACGCACGCACGCACACACACACACACACACACACACACACATTGACTGGTAAATGGACTGTACTTATACATCACCTTTCTATCTAATTAAGATACTCAAAGTGCTTTACTATACAGTCTGCGCCCTCATTTATCCATTCATACAGCACTCTACTAGAGCTCTAAAGAGACTAATCAGTGTTTTTAGATCACATTCATTCACCAATGGGACACACATCAGAGGCAATGAGGAGTTCAGTGTCTCTCCCAGGGACACCAGCATGTGACTGCTGGCAGAATCGAACCCCCAACACTCCCACTGGAGGATGACTGCTCTAACCATTCAGCCACAGCTGCCCCAACTCCTCTCCTCTTATCCACAGTGTCACTCCTACCCACTTGAATGTCTTGAATATCATTGTTTAAATCCAGTCCAGAAAAACACTCATCTCGAATACTACAAACATTCACTATTCAAACCAAACATCGATGGGGGACATCAGCGTACTGCTTGAGTAGCCTGCATTTTACATATATACAGCAGATTAAACAATTTAATTTAATAAATTTTGCAAGAGTTAAGGCAGCGTGACTGATTGTATTTGGCTTTATTGAAATTTCATTATCCTTTTATTAGATCATTCATAAAACCTATTAATAGATGCAGAGAACATACAACATGTGATCTTGCAGGAAGACACAACCCATTTGGATGACAAACATCCTAAATAATTGTTTGTAATTAGTTTTTGAAAGCTATGATTGTTTAGTAGCAGTATTTGACATGCCTTCTCAGTACTCTTAACTAAATTCATTGCCAAACTATGATAATAATTTGCTTTCCACCATTTCTACCATATTAAAAAAATCACTTTTGGAGAAAAGGTGAATTTTGGAGGTGTATACCAGCCTTTAAGATATGCCCTCTTAACTTGTGAGGTGCCACAAGGCTCAGTTCTGGGTCCACTGATGTTTTCCTTTCATATCATCTCTTGCTGGCATTATTCTGTCCTTTTCTGAAATTTCCTATCACATTTATGCTAAAGACGTTCAATTGTATTTTTTTTTTGTTTAGACCACACCAGCTGGACAGGTTGGCTGTCCTTGTCCAATGTTTGTCCTGTATCAGTGACTGGCTCACCTGTAACTTTTTGGTTTTAAACATCAGTAAAAAGGAGACTTTGATTACAGCTCCCAGTCACCTACATCCAAAACTCAGACAATTGCCTCTTTTTGCCCAGTAGCCAAATCAAAAGTAAAAAAAAAAAAAAAAATCTAGGAGTCACATTTGACTCATCATTAGGCTTTGAGTCACACATTAGGGTTTTTTCTTGTTCTTGTTTCTTTCATTTAAGAACATTTTCTAAAATACAACCTATGGTCTTCAGAGTTGACATAGAGAAAATTATCCACGCCTTTGTGTCATCGCGTCTGGACTACTGTAATGCCCTTTTTACCTGTCTGGACAAGTCTTCTGTCTCACATCTACAAGTGATACAGAACACAATTGCCAAACTTCTCACCAAAAACTGTCATATCATTCTGGTTCTATATTCACTACACTGGCTCCCAGTAGCGTCTAGAATCTGTTTCAAAGTTCTTGTGCTGACATACAGAGCTTTAAATGGTCAGGCTCTTGTAATATCTTTGTACCGTATTTTTCTGACTATAAAGTGCACTTAAAGTCTTTTAAATTTCTCAAAAATCGACAGTGAACCTTATAATCATGTGCACCTTACATATTGATTCTGGTTGTACTTGTTGACATCAAACTGATTTTATGTGGTTATTGTGAATGAGTTGAATAAAGTTTGACGTATCTGTTTTGTTTCGCTTAATGCGCCTTATAATTTGATGTGCCTTATAGTCAGAAAAATACAGTATTTCTTTTAACTACTGTAAATACTCTGCTGCTCATGGCCTTTGTTCCCAGACACTGAATCTCTTGGATGTTCCACGTACGCGGCTGAAAACTAATGGGGACAGGGCCTTTCAGTCAGTGGCCACAAGGCTGTGGAAGAGTTTGCCCTTGCAACTTCGTTTTGCTGACTCTGCAGATATTTTTTAAAAAGCAGCTGATTTTTAGTTTTATTTTCCCAGGCTTTTGTGTCATGATTTTATTGTGCTTCTTATGCGTGTTTTATTCTTTGTATAATTTAACATCGATTTTTATTGTAAAGTGCTTTGTGATTTTATTTCTGTGAAAAGCGCTCTATAAATAAACTTCATTTTTACATGTGAACGTTGAGACAAAGGGTCATGCTTCAGTGATAACAGCCAATTAAAAAAAAACTGCAGCAGTTTTTTTTCTGCAAACACTTATTAATTTGTATCTACATGTAGCCATTAGCTGCTGAAGTTTTCTCCTGAAAATAACTAGAATAAAACTATAATATGTTTAAAAAGCTATGAAGATGCTTGAGGGGAGTTTGACAGACATGTTAACATACCTATCAGTAAAAGTACTGCGGAATAATTGTCTGGAAAGCAGTGAAGGAAAGGATGCCGAAATAAAAGGTTTTTACTTTTCAGTGTCATCAGAATTAGAAATAAGACGAGCACAGAAACGCAGGATCATGGTCTCACCATGGAAACAGGAGTAAGTGTGTACAGAGTCTAACTTCACCACTGGGCTCTCTGATGTTTGATTCTGTGTCCTTTTGCTTTTAGCAGCTTTTTGATTCGTGCTTCGTGTGAGACAAACAAAGGAAATGATAGCTACATAGAGACAGTTTCATGTTGGTGATGGTTACATTAGTCTGTTTCGTATTTTATCATTAAAATTAAAAGTTTGTTGATTGCTCTGAACAGTAAACCATGCTTTCTCTGTGAAATGCAGACATAGATGCCAGGCAGCACATGGACATGTTGTAGATGATGATAGTGTTAATATTTAAAACACAATTTCAAACCTCCTTTTCATGGTTGCTCACGATGAAGGTCACAAAATACTAGATATCCAATTTTGTGTTGACATTTCAACTTTACAAATTTAACCAGTTTCTTCATCTCATTTTAAAATACCGTACATCCTCATCTTATTTAGGTGCATGATTAAAAACATCTCTATTAATAACAAGTTTTGCGCTGCTGGAGCAAAATCTGCAGGTATATGACGAGCTCAGTGCTGTTTACTCTTGTATTTTCTTTTCCATCTTGCACAGCTTTGCTTTTTATTTACCTTCATTAAATTATTTAATATGAATCTTTTACAATTGAAAATTACAACACTTAATCTATCAATATTTATGAATACAGTACATAGACAAGCTGTGATCCAGGCTTTATTAAAGGTAAATATACCTTTTATTAATGTTGAGTTACTGAGTCATGTGTTACTTTAGATCCTAAAGTCACTATGTGGCCACTAATGATTTCATTCATAAAAGTTATCAAGTTGGTGATAAGTAATCAAAGTAAGCTAACAAAATAAGTAATTATTAAATATTTTTCGCTTCAAATCTTAACACAGCGTTTAGAAATGAGCCTACAGCATTATTCGAGTGGTTCTGAGCTTAGTGAGAAACAAAGACACAGATCACATCTGATCGACATCTGAAGCGAAGGAAACTAAAGAAAACGACTTCAGGAAAGGCTCAGGTGCTACAGCCATTTGTAACACGTTACTGTCATCATTTAGAGGTGCAAACCTTGTTTTTATTCCAGATGGCCAGTTCTCTGCTAACATTACAGAGATGAGCTTTATGAAAACAAATAAATTCACAGTGATGCACCTGACAGGCTCCCTGAACTGGGTCTGAACGACAAGATGGCTCTACGGAGACCACGCAGCTGCTAATAACTTTCCAAATTCTCACTGTGGCACAAATTAAACTCCTGAGGCTTTATTAGCTGTTAAAGAACAGTAGCGTTCAGCTTTTTCACATGGGACGAAAATGTTTCTTTCCAGTCTTAATTCGATAATTTATATTTACAGCATGTAAGTGGCCAAAAAGGGACTCGTCAGGAGACTAGAACATCAGACCAAACTGCTGTGCTACTTGCTTTTAACAGGATTTTCTTCAGCATTTCTTTATTGTGCTATAGACCATAAAGACAGTAAGGAATTGTGAAGAGTTGGTTCCCTTATCACTTATATTTCTTGCAGCCAACTGACGGTGGAAATGTTTTTCTCTTGTTGTAGCACAGATATTAACACAATTTTTCATTTGCAAATGTTCCTCTGCACATTACTTGAATGGTGGTTGTCAAACTTATTTTGTTCTGGGGATAATTACCGGTAGATATTATTGTGTCCACTTAAGTTTAATTTTGCCGTTTTGGTTTGGAACATGATTATAGCTGTCGCCTCACAGACAGAAGGTTGCAGGACCTCCTCCTGGCCTGGGGGGGCCTATCTGAGCGGAGCGTGCATGTTCTCCCCATGCATGTTTTTTTTTTTTTTTCTGGTTTCCTCTCACAGACCAAAAACCTGCACCTCAGGTTAACCGATTACTCTAAATCGTCCCTAGGTGTGAGTGAGATTGTGAATGGTTGTCTTATTTGTCTCTAAGTGTCTCAGTGATGGACTTACAACCTGTCCAGGGTGAATGAATGGATGATTCTGAACATTGTGCACCAGTTTATTAGACAGTGTTTCTGGAAAGACTTTGCAGAGACAGCAACAATTACAATATTGTGTTTTCACAATTGTTTTTCTCTCTTCAGGATTCAAGATTTTAAGGAAATGTAGAACAATTATTATTATTATTATTATTATTATTATGTTTGTTTGTTTTGTTTGTGTTACAATGTTTGTCATTAAGACCAACCCAAAATGCAAATATTCATCCAATTAAAATACACACAAAATATGAACATGTGATTGTTCAATTAGCAGAAATAAAATTGCAAAGTACAGGTAGTCCTCGACTTACGAACGAGATCCGTTCCTACGCACCGTTCGTAACCCGATTTTAACGTAAGCCGGAACTCATTACACGTGGCGTTCGTAAGTCCGGATTTTTGCCTTAAGTCGGAAAATGCACAGTAAACTGCTTTTTAAACACGTTTTTTTCAACGTAACACTACACCAGCGTACATTCTGTACCTTAAACATGTACAGTACTGTATTTCCAAGCAGTTAGCTAACACAGTACCCTCAAAAAAACACAAAAATACACATAAACGGCACTGTGTGGAGCTATCGAAAGTCAATGGGAGGTGTGATGACGTCACTGGGAGGCAAATGTAAGTCCGGATTTCCGTAACCCGGGTAGGTCGTAAACCGAGGACCACCTGTATTTAGCAATTAGTTTCGATGCAGAAAAAGCCTTTGATTCCGTACGATGGGAATACTTATACCTAGTTCTACAACGGTTTGGTTTTAATAAAGTAATCATAAATTGTTTAAAATCATTATACAGTTCGCCAGTAGCCAGGACCAAAATAAATGGCAGTCTTTCAGACACATTCCTCCTGGAACGAGGATGTCGGCAGGGGTGCCCTCTGAGTCCAATTCTCTTTGCTGTTTTTATAGAGCCTCTTCCTCAACAAATTAGGGAAGACCCGGAAATCAAAGGAATCATATTTAAAGGAAGAGAATATAAATCATGTTTATATGCTGATGACATTTTGGTGACATTGTCTGACCCAGACACCAGTCTGCCTAAACTCATGTCCTGCTTACAACAATTTGGACTTCATTCAGGTTATAAATTAAACATTGAAAAAAACTCAGACCATGAGCTTTAACCACTCACCCCATGAGGATATAAGCAGTGACGTGCGGTCAGGGGAGGCAAGTGAGGCTGTGCCTCACCTGTCATCATGGAAAGAAAAAATTAAAATTGACAAAAATAAATGTAATTATTGTATTTATCCTTTTGATATTAACTATAAACTTATTTTACTTAAAACTAAAGCGGTTTTAAGTTATGTTTTATTCAAAATCACCGATTTTTCTTATTTATCTTTCAAATACTGAGAAAAGATGTGCCCAGAGGCACAAGGCAGCCGCGCCTCACCAGGGATTGCGCAATCACTCGGCTCAGCAGACTGTGCTGCAGTGAGCCCCGTATTCCTGCCGCTTTTCTGTCGCTTTTAAAATGTCCAAATACTTTTGCTTCATGAACTACATTTCTATAGTTTAGCTGGTGAATATAATGTATAGTGTTTTTGTCAAAAACTCTCTGTAACGTGTTTCTTGTGCTGAGCGATCATAAAACGGCTGTGAAAAGGTGCCGGG
>JARVGQ010001954.1:26054817-26066422 GCA_031762355.1 Hypsolebias martinsi | reverse complement strand
CATAGTTGAATTATACAACATATATATGTTGTGCCATTTTATGCAAAGTTCAAATATCATGTCAGTGGACCTTTAACTCATTTGGTAGTTTATTATGATGTAATCATTGTACACAATGCAAATATGTGTCAGCTCCTTACACAAAATGCCATTTTTTATTTACTTTCAAACCATTCTTTAAAGCCAAGCAAAAACCATGTCAAAATAACAATGCAGCAACTGCAGTCATTTTTCAGACCCTATCAAAAACCAGTTATTTTAGACACATGTAAGCTTTGTTTTGATTTTTTTTTTTTGACAAAACAGTAAGTTGACAATAAGATTACCACTTGATAAATGTTCCAAAGCCACCTTGTGCTGCATTTTTGTACCTTGATAGCTCAAATGTTACACAAATTGGCGTGCAATCACCCGAATCACTGTGGACTTGGTTCAGTCGCACTTCCATTTAGCTCCTCTCTGTGGTCAGCATCAAGATTTATCCGGTGGTTAATTAGATGTGTGCTGCTGTGCACTTTGCAGTTGATTAAGGTGGCTGTCTCTAATGTGGCAGCCCACTGTCTGTGAATTTGACCCCTCATTTGGCTGCAGCAGCGGGTTCACAGCCCCCCACCGACATCCCCCGTGAAGCAACAAGCTCCATCATAGCCTCACTAGCCCACTAATGAGACTCTGCTGGTCAGAGTGACTGAAAGCACACTGAAAAATGGCAGAGCTATTGATCTACATGATTAAGACATAACCTTGCAGTTATGATGTAAATGAGCCGTTGGATGACACGTGATGCCAAATATTTATAGATACAGCATTTAAGCAATATCCTCAATGTAATAAATAGTTTTTGAAATCACTGAACAGAAGGACAATCAGATAAGAGTTGGCCAAGGTTATGTTATTGCCTACATTCTTTCACTTTTTAATTATTGACTGAAGATTACCGGAGGCGTTAACGGTCCCTTCAAAAATTGTTTTCAAAATATGCACCAGTGATGAATGGAATGGTAAATATTTTGTTATGTTTTACTTTAAGAAATAAATTATTTCATACAAATATAAAACTAAGGATAAATAATTAAAAAATATTGCATTAAACCTTATTATTATTATTATTATTATCATTATTATTATTATTATTATTATTATTATTACAGAAGCAGAGTTGAAGTCTGTTTTCAGTGGTCAGATTGTTTTAATGGCAAATACATTTTAGGAGAAAAAAAAACTGCCCTTTTTAGTCTGTTATTATATTACATTATATTTCCTGACCTCATTCTATTATAGTCTATAGACTTTACTCACAGACGAGCTTTTAAATATGCTACATGAATTTCAATCCACTCACCCGTGACACAAGTACTCCTCTCCTTGCAGGCTCTGCCGCAGCTTTAAACAGATCCTATTGTTGGATTAATATAGTAATAGGATGAGAGCAGTTACTGGAGGCATGCCCAGTTGGTAGGGAGAAAAATATGTTGGTGGCACTGCAAAAATTACTGCCATTTTAGTTACTTTGAGCTGTAAGTTCCATTTTTTATGGTGCTTTTGGAGTTTTGACTTGACACTTTGAAACAGATTTATTTCGAAAACATTTTCATGAACTTGCATTATTTAAAACAGTTTCATGCCTTAATGTTCACACAACAGATGAATATCTTGACTGATAAATACTCAAGTCAAGAAGTATTTGGATTATTTTACCACCTTATCCTCCCATCATTTTAAGAAACAACACAGTATAATAACTGTTTTGTTGAAGTTTTTAATGATGTTGTTGAAGCACTGGATGCTAAGGACTATTGTGCTGCTCTTTATTTTGACCTGTCTAAAGCTTTTGATACTGTGGACCATGACATCTTATGCCATAAGCTCTCAGACATAGGTTTCTCAGACCATACTATCAGTTGGTTTTCTAATTATGGAACTTCTTCCAGCTGTTTAATTGTCAACAGTGGTGTACCACAAGGCTCAGTCTTAGGACCCACCCTCTTCACAATCTACATAAGTAATGTAGGTCAGATAATTCCTGATGCATCCTTCTAAGCCGACGACACAGTTGTCTATTGTCGAGCTAAAACAGTTGCTAAGGTTTTCCAGCTGTTACAGTCTGCATTTGACATCATCCAGTCAGAATTGCTCCATCTCAGACTGGCGCTAAATGCTGATAAAACCAAAGGGCTGTTGTTTTCAAACAGGAAGTTGGTACCAGCAGTCCTTCCTTCTATCTTATCTACAAATTATGTTCCTATTGAGTTTGTCGATTTTTACAAATACATGTACCTGGGTATCTTGGTCGATGCACATCTCTCTTTTAAGCCTCGTTGAAAATTTGGTAAATAAATTAAAAGTAATTGTGGGCTTCTTTTTCAGAAATAGATCTTGTCTAACTCTGCATGCTGAGAAACGCCTTGTAACTGCTACTTTCCTTCCGTCCACTGACTATGGTGACATTATTTACATGAAAGCTCCTGCAAGCACCCTGGATGCTGTCTATCATGGTGCCCTAAGATTCATAACAGGCTGTAACTACCGTACCCATCACGGCACCCTGTATTCACTGGTCAACTGGTCATCATTAATTTACTGGTACACTTTCATCTTTAAATCACTCCTTGGTCTGCTGCTTTTATAAATCTCCTCCTACATGCCACTCTGTCAGTGCAGCTACAGTGTGCGCTCCCAAGACATTATTACCTGCAGTGTCCCCTCAGTGCGGACCAAATTTGGCAAAAGGGCCTTCCTTACTCCACTCCTGTAACCTAGAACATCTTGCATAAAGATCTGAAGCTCTCAACTTTGATCTCCCTAAGGGATTTTAAACAAATGTTAAGTTCAATGCAAAAAAAAATCAATGCAGACATGTTCCTGTTTTTAGTATTTTATAGCGTTTATAATGTAGCATGCTTTTTATTTTGTTTTATACAATTTCTTTTATTTACTTTTAATTTTATATGCTTTCATATATGCTTACGGCTGTGTGTACCTCATCTGTGGTTTTTGTTTAAAACAGGTCTCTCTTGTAAATGAGTCCTTGTGACCCAATGGGGCTAACCTGTATAAATAAAGGTTGAATGAATGAAAATAGCAAAAAGTTTGCTTTTAGGTTCCTGCCCTGAAAGGCTCGGTCCACTCAAGCTCTGATTTTAAGAAACGGCAGCATGCAAGGCAGCTTTCCATTCTTTGTTTGAAGCCAGCCAAAATGGCCGCTAGGTAGGCATTCTGCCACTGTGTTACATGTTAGATTAGTCATGGGAGAAAGAGACAGATAAAGCATTCGGACAGTTCAGGAGAGGCTAAATGCCTTTGGTGCTTTAACTAGCAGACTATTACACTGTATATTAATCCTGTCATTTCATGACTGAAGGAAATGGAAAACACCCCAACTTTCCAAAATGTTTTCTTAAAAGAACCTTGTCCTGAAAGATTATTCCTCAGTTAAAATAATGAAACTTACCTTTTTAGTGTTTATGCAAATTGCATCTATTATTTCTATCTAACAGTAAAATTCAGCTCATTTCAGATGCAAGCCTTTTCATTTCAATGCTGCACAGTGTGTGCTTAAAATTTTGCTGTGCATGTCAGTTCCATTAGAAACTGGTTGTGATGGCACAGAATTGTTCTTAATGGATACGAAGATGGAAAATGAACTTTCTTCTTCAGGAAATTAATGGGATGTGACCTGTGCTGGATGAGTAGGACAATTAATCACGAGGCGCTTCTGGATTTAAACATTTTAAACAGATTCAAATTGCTGTTTGCTCACATGCTACATCCCTTCATTCATTACCCCCCCCCCCACACACACACACACACAAATGCATAGAATAACAACTTTGTGGTACTGTAGTAACTTCCACATAGTGAAATACCTAACAAGGGGATTAAGTAGCAAAGTAACTCCAAGCACAAAAAGTGGCAGCAACCTGATAAACTCCAGAAAGACAACGACACATTTAGTATTGCCAAAATAAGTGGAACACCCAAGTCTGGAGATATTTATACTTGTGTGTTGGCTGGATCAAGTCTTTATTTGGATTTTGTAGTCTGTATTTAGCTTTTGGTTGCCTTCCAAATGGCTTCCAGTACTAAAAGCTGTCGGTATCTGACTAATGAGCTTAAAGAATAAGTTGCTCTTCCTGTTCTGTGTGAAAAGATAGTGGTAGCGTATTGGGTAAGGATGTAACTAAGGATGTAGCACACCAGTTAGTAATGAATTAAATCAGCTATGAACGGCGCTCAGGAGCTTATACTCCATCAGAGTTCTCTGCCTCTGAAATTGAGGTCACAGTGAGGACACCTATACTTTATTTTTACAATAATTGAAGTAGATGTTAATGAAAAGTTTAAAAGAAGCCGTATTAATTTTAGCATAATGTCTAAAAACACCCTGCGCCAATAACTTTGGCACTTTGGTTGGCCTTGTTGCTGTTTTAAGTGCTCTATAAATAAAATGGTAAGGTATGGTAATGATCAAATGTGTAGAAGAAACCAAACTCACCAGTCAAATAAAAAAACTCATCCTAAATGACTCAAATGCCTTGAAAGTTTATGATCACCACTAAATCATGTGCAATGAAATTTAATACTTGTATATTTTAGGCTGTTGAGCTGTCAAGATATCATAACATCGGTTTTTATGTTTCATTCTTGGCCAAATACGAAGAACTGATTAACAAATTTGTTGTTGCATGCCTGCAGTAAATTAAATAATTAAAAATGTCTGGCTGGAGAAAAATTTAGATCCTTTTTTTAAACACAAGTACAAGAAAAAACGTATTTCTTTGTAATAATTACCTTTCCAGGCTGGTTGTTTCCCTTCTCACCTCCATCTTCACTTCACACACCTAATCACCTCTAACCCATTGTGGTCTGTCTTGGGAGCAAAGCAATAACATCTCTATTTTGAAATGTATTTTTCCACCTTTATAACTCTACAAAGGAAATACAGCTTTATGGACGAGTGCTCTCCATTTCTCCTAACCATCTTTTTATCTCCACCACTTTGACACAAAACAAGAACTAAAGTATAGATGAGAGAATCATGTTTTTTGATAGATGAACGCCAGCAAAATGTGGTCATTACTGCAAAGGCGCTTGCTATTTTGATGCATAGCAATCTTTATCAAGCTGCCTGGAAATTTAGATGAGGTTTGAATTTTTCATGTAGTCCCAAATGTTAATGATTTAGATGTGTGAGCTTTGACTGAGCCTGAGTACAGCATCAAAAATACCTTAGCATCGTGTAATTTCCTGCAGGTCCTTCGTTTAGCCTCGTAAAGCTATTTATTTTCATATTAACTGATTCATTGGAGTCCTTTTGGACTCTTGCTATAGTAATTATTCAGTCAAAATATGAGCACAAAAAGTTTAAGCTCCAGAGTCGGGTTCATCATTTTGGAAATTAATGTTTCTTATTCATGTAGAATAATATTACAGTATTGTGTTTCCATTCCTGCTTCTCCATCACAGCATGCTTTGGATGTGTCTCTTTTAAGATATTATTCTTGTTCTGGTGTTTATTATGCTGTCAAATCACTTGGCAACAATGAACGCTGGCACAAAAAATAAGCATGAATGAAAAAGGCCTTTGTCTCTTTCTAAATTTTAATTAAACTCTCAACAGTGTTGTATGGTGCACTTTCTGTCAATTTAATGGTTCCCATGAACACGTTCCTTCAGTTCCTTTTTTCCCCAAGAAGCCATTGCATCCTGCATTTGTCAGTTTATTCAGAAGATTCTCTGAGAGCTTAGATGAAAAGTCTAAAGGCCACGTCTCTCTAAACAAGAACATATTTTGACAATGCTAATTCCTGCATCACAGAAGCTTTTTTTTTGTTTGTTTCTACAACAAAAGTAGCTATCAACAGTAAGTTTTAGTAATTTTAACAGAGGCAAAAAAAAAAATGCAGAAAACTTGAAAACGCACGAGCAATAAAAGCAGAGTTCTTATTTTCATGAATTGGTTTTATCGTGTCGAGTTTATTTGAAGTCTTGAATTTCCGTCTAATAAAATACACCTTGTTCCAGGATCCTGGTCCTGCATGCTGTGCTTGTTTTGTGGTGAAAAGAACAGCGTGTGGGAATGTCTTCACAGAGGTCTGGATATATAAAGCAGGGTCAGCCACAGGACACATACTGTGAGATAAACAAGCAGCTTATGAGAGCAGAGACAGAGATAAATACACAAGAAGGGAGGTACAGTTCAAAAACTCTCGCACTGAGCTGAAAAACAAAATCTCACACATTAGGTTGTAGAAACTTACTTTCTGAATATAGCGCACAGCTAACACAGTTTAACTTCTTCTTCCAGTCATTATTTCTTAAAAGTTCTCTGGATTAAGCCTAAGAAGACAAATACTTTACAAGTTTTGTTATAAAACTAAAGTTTGAATTTTAAATACGAGTGTGTTTAATCCTTTACGGCGGTGTTGACTGACTTCTTTTCTGGCATGTTCAATGTTTTGCTGGTTCATGTGGCTTTAAATGTTAACACTGGAACTTTAAACAATGCCACAGCAAAACTACTTGCTTTGCTATAGGACACGTTGGTGTATTGATGTTCTTATCCGAGTGTACAGCTCTGGTCTTTCTTTGTGCCTCATATTTCCTGCTCATAATCACTTTCTTTTCAAAGTTTTATTGTTATTGTAAATACCCGCACTCAGAGACGGAATGAATAAGCTTGCAGTCATAAAAAACACAGACAAGTCAATAATAATGCACACTCATGAGTAATAATTCTGAAATAACCCATGCTGATACAAAAAGTGACTGTTGCATCAACAGGGTATTCAAGTACCAGTGTTTGTACAATCCACAATTTTTATTCTTTCTTAGCTTTTTGGTGCTGTGGTAGCTTGGTAGTCAGTGTTGTGGTCTTGTAATCCTGAGGTTGCTGCATCAGGATGTTGTCCTTGCATCAGCGAAGGGCATCCGGCGTAAAACAGTTGCCCAATCTTTCATAAGTTTGCTCGCTGTGGTGACCCCTGAAGAAGGAAGCTTAATAAACTTTACTCTTTATGCTTTTTTAAGATAAAGTGAAGGTAATTAGAAAAGTGGCCCTTATCAAGAGGTTGACATCGCTTTATATCTTCATTTACACTGCTGTAAACTTTATGCTACTGTGTCTTAATTCGCATTTATTTGCTGTCTTTCTGGGTTTACACATTACTACGGTAATTATGATTATCATTTCTCACTGTCACACCTACGCCTACAAATGGCGTGTTACAACAGTGCACAGCAAGCAAGTCGGATGTGATGCCTCTTGTTTTTCCTCCCTAAAGCTGACCTGTCATGTTTGCCTGCAGTCTAGAACCCCTCGAGGTCAGCATACCTCCACAGAAAGGGACAAATGTACTGGTGAAAAGTGGGTACAAGACCGGCAGTCAAAAAGAGGAAGAAAATGGAGTGATAGAAGAAAAAGTTGTGTGGATGAGTGCACCTTTGAGAACATCAGCAGGCTCTCAGCACTCAAGCAACCCCCTCTGCTGCTCTGTCCTCACAGAGGACACATCTCAGCAGATGAAAGCAAGAGCCTCTTTGAGGTCGTGCTCCGGCTTTATCCCTACATCCCACATTTAGTAATTGAAGGACCGGAGAGTGAGGTAGGGGCTTGGAGGAGTGGGACGGGGGGATGAGATGAGGTGGACGGGTTGAGTCATTTTGAGCTTGAGGGGAAAAAAAGACAGATCAATAAATAAGATACTTGGAAACTTATTTTTTTCAGAACACATTTGGAGCAGACACTGCTTAACTAATTGTAAGAAAATGTCCAAAAATTAAACTATAGTTTGCAGTATTGAACACATGTACATAAATATGTGTTACGTTGAATGGAAATTTATAGGAAACCAATTTAAATATGAAACTAGCCTTAATCCAAAAGTATGTTTGTGTTTAGACAATAAGATGCTCTGTTGTGTTGTGCGTCAGAGAAAACCAGAAGAAAACATGGACTGTGTGTATCACAATGCTTGTTTTGGTGGTGCTGGTTATAAGGCTCAGTGGATCAAAGTAATCTCTTGTCAAATTGTGTCACTACGCTGTCCTGCATGTAATTTAATCCCCTTTGGCATGGCTTCTAATATGAATGTAAGGTTTTGATTATTTAGTTTTTTTCTACCATTTGAAACCTTTAACCTGAAAATTAATTCTAGTAATTGTGGGTCAATTCCCCTCCCAAAGGTTGCGCCCTCTCATCCCTTCCCTCGCCGCCCCCTGCGGTTTTCCACTGGATGAAACAGAACGTGGGTTCTCATTAACGCTCAGACTCCTCCTCCTCTTTGACTGGTGCTGTTTTTTCCTCCCTCCCTTCTTCCATGGAGAGCTCGAGCGCTAATCCCGGATTGCGCTGTCCCGCCATCTGCATCCTGTGGTTGCCGGGAGAGCATGGCATGGCTCCAGGACCCCTGTGCTCACACAGGAGAGAAGTGAAGGAATAACAGGCAGAGAGGAGAGAGGTGCAGTTGGTCTGTTTCACGACTGTCACATCTGGTGGAGCGCAGCACTGAGCTGCACTCAGAGTTATCGTGTTTCACTCACTCACACACACACACACACACACTCTCAGAGAGGAAAGAGGATGGCAGACGGTGTGATGCAGCTGTGGTTGCAAATCTGAGAAGGGAAACCTCGGTGGGTTTCACCACATCGCAACCTTCTCGCCTCTGCGCTGGGTCTTCCATTTCTGCTCACGCTGAACAGGGATTTAACTTTTTAGGTTCTTTCAAACTTTTTTGATTCCATCCTCTGCTGTGTTGTCTGGAACTCTTGTCTGAGATGGAGTCTCCTACCAAAGAGATTGAGGAGTTTGAAAGCACCGCCTTGAAGTACCTTCAACCGGAGCAGATCGAGAAGATTTGGCTGAGGCTCCGAGGACTGTGAGTATACCCTCTTTTACTTTTTCATAGTTTAAAATAAAAATGTGTGCTTCATCATCTTTAAACTTAAGCCTTGAACATTATTTTGATATCACCCAATGAAGCACTGTTGTCAACGTAATACAATAGAACGTGTCTATGGTTTAGTTTGAGTGGGATTGTGCATGTAGGGTATAGAGACAGGTATAATTAAGAAAATTAAAGATTGAAACCTGACAAAAACACAGTAGAGATGTTGGAGGTACTCAGTCTTAACTGGCAAGGATTTTAAGGCATGGAAGTCAGAGATGCTGTTTACGAAGCTTGAGATTCTACTAACCTGTTACCCTCAGCTGTGCATTTGTTTGATTGTGCATTCATGTCACCTCTTCTGCTCACAGCAATACAGGACCCTCCTTGAGCAGCACATTTCTCATTTTTGCCAGTTTCTTTAGGCAAAGAGACGTTGAACATCTTGCATTAAACAATATTTGGTGTTGTGAACCATGAATAATTTTTTTATTAGTTTCTATTTAAAAAGAGCTAACACATCAGTAAATTTCTACACAAGTAAAAAAAAAAAAACAAGTGAACTGATTGCATTTAAACAAACTAGATATTAAATATTACATCCTTGAGTAGTTTTTGTGTCAGTCTGCTGCCTGCTAAAGATCAGGAAGGAAGGAGTTAGGTACAACCGTGGACTCATGAAACCAGAGCAGTGCTGTTAAATTTTAAAGTGAAACGTTTTGCTTAGAAACAGAGGAAACATTGTCTGTGTTTTAAGATAACATGATTATTGTATCTGTGAGTTGAAGACCTGGCATTTCTTAAAAGATGCATATCACCCACCAACCTAGTTGTAAGATCAAACCATCTTAAGATGAGAAGTGATGGCGTTATAGCGGTTTGGGTCAAACCTTGTAAATGTGATCTTACGTGATGTACTGGCACTCAGATGGTGGTGATGTGGTAAGAATAAGTATCATCTACTACTACTTGCATTTTAGCTCCTTGTCTGCAAATTTGAGTATAATTGCCATTTTTGTTTTGGCAAAGTTTATTTGTGGCAGAAGTCAGTCAGTTCTAGATATAAATTAAAGGAATACTGTAAGAAAGTTTTATTGACATCTGTCCAGTTGTTCATGAGGTACTTTGCTAAAAGGCAGAGTTGAAAAGCATTTAGAACGGTGTTGCACAATATGTAGCGCCCAAGAGCATATGTTGAGGCTAACTCTCAGCTACTATCACAAATTTTAGCTCAATACAGTATTTGTAAAACTAATGTAGCTAGTCATTTATCTGTACTTGGTGTGGCAACCACTGAGGCGTGTGGTGCACATAAATGTTAATGAAATACTGTAATTTTTGGACAATTGAGCACACCTGAATATAAGCCGCACCCACTACATTTAAAAAGAAAATTAAAATTTTACATAAATAGGCTGCACTTGTCTATAAGCCGCGGGTGTTCATGTTGTAACATGAGATACATATTTACACAGATAAAAAAAAAAAAACAAAAAAAACCTTTTAATTAAATACAAAGTATGTACCAGTAACACACACAAATACAGTTAAAAAAAAAAATAAATAAAAATAAGTTATGAACAGTGCCTGTAACATGGCTGATAAAACAAAACAAAACAAAACAAACAAAAAAAAAATACAGTAGTCTACCAGGAAGTCATTGATCGCTACCCCCCAAGAGAGATGTGTATTGGGCAGCTATGTGAGTGCCTGGGTGTGATGAAGCTAAATGTTACGGTGGCATGAAGCTCGTTAGCCCATCCAAAAAAAAAAATATAAATTAGCCGCAGCATTGTATAATCTGCAATATTAAAAGCATGTGAAAAAAACTAGCGGCTTATAGTCTGGAAATTACGGTACCTTGCTAACAGACAAACACCACTGATGACATCCGTCAATACAAGTTTTAATAAATAAAATATATTGTGCCATGTGTGCAGAGTATGTGATGTAGGTAATGCTCAGTTACTACTTGCAAAATACTGTATTATCTCATGGTTTCTAAAACTGAGTTGGTTAACTCATTCATTTTCTAAGATTAGTTCATTTTGCCATCCATCTTGATTTGGGTTGACTCCAAAAGTGAATCAGTTGGAGTTGTACCTCTGATGCAGTCTGTAGGTTTTAAACCCAGGGTGCAAGCAAGACTCGAAGAACTTGTGTAAAAAGAAAACAATTTATATACTAAAGGAAAACATAAACAGCTGACGAAGCAGCCAAACTCTACCTACAAAACCTGGATTAAACACCGGAGACATGGATGAGCACTGAAGTGGAGTACATCCACTTAATGCTCCACTGAGGGAGACACAGGAGAAGCAAACATTTAAAGGGCGACACTAACGAACAGAAATAACAAACAACTGGTGAGGAGACACACAGGAAACAGGTGGGCGGGGCAAGAGCAGAACTACAGGGAAACAACAGCTAGGAAAACTGAAACACAAGAATGTTAAAATTTGTGTTTGTTTGTTTATTTATTTATTCAATAAAACACAAATACAATTATCAGAAAATATATATAAAAAACATAAAATGAAAGGAAGCAGAAGAAGACATTATCTTATCATATCTGCTCCCTCATTATGCAACATCAATTCAAACCATCAATAAAAAAACAAACAATCATTCATATATATTTTAACTAAATACATAATTCATCAAATTCAAGTTAAACAAAATAAACATTGATCAGTCACATATATATCTTCCCAACA
>JARVGQ010001954.1:25967894-25982353 GCA_031762355.1 Hypsolebias martinsi | reverse complement strand
TTCATCTGAAAGACTGAAGAAGTCAGTCTTTATCTTTCGGACAAAAGACGAAACGTTTCTACATTTTAATTTTTTTTTTACCCGTCCAGATGACCTGACTCAACCTTTATAGACCTGAAAAATTGAGCATGCATCAGGATCTTTTGCCAACTGTTCACACGTATTCCTCTTGCTTCGACCAACTTGAATATCCCCATCTCTCCAGGCTCTCTGTTGCTCCCTACTCTCACTCCAGAGGTGAAGATGTGAAGGTTTTCAATGGAATCCAACAAAGTTCAGTCAGGTCATCTGGACAGTTTCTTATTGTTGAAATGTTTCTTCTTTCATCCAGAAGACTTCAGCAGTCTGAGGAGCCACAACAAACTCAGTCTTATAAACAGCACCTTCACATAGTGGGCCAACCAGTTTGATGGTGGGTCATTAGTGGCAGGGTGTCCTCTATGGCTTGCTGCAGGTGAGCTTGCACCTGCAGTTTGTCTCTGCTGCTCACACCCAGGATCATTGTGCACACGACCTGCTCTGCACTGATTGGGTCAAACTGTGGCTCTGGTTCTCTTTATTGGTTGAAAATAGTGTGGGTCACCATTAGATTGGATGGTTTTACCAGGACCATAATAACAAAACACTTTTTCTTCCCCTTCCTCATTTTTACAGATGACAGAAATCTGCCATGGAGAACTTTAATCCATGTGAATCTCATTGTTAGTGTTTATTAAGGCCTGTCCTGAACTGTGTCACATGCACACATGCATGACTCCCAAATAACGGCAGTGAAGTTGATGTAAGTGCATGAGCTTAATGTAACAGGCTCATCACTCTGTTCACGGAGTGACTACACAATAATAACAAACTTACTTCTTCCAGACTGTAATCAATCAAGTCCAGCAGTGGAGCAAATGGAAAGTCTATTCCTGGAGCTCAGGTTGCATCGTGGTCTCACAGAGTATTTTCAGAAAAATCCAAACCAAGTCTGATATGAACCCTAAGACACAAGCCTTGGCCCAGACATCCATTACAGACTGGAAAGCCTTCAGTGTTGTCCTGGAGTTGTGGTTTCTAAAAATCAATGCAGGCCAGGGTGTCAGTGACAGGAACAGCAGCAGAGCAGAAATCTGACACCAGTTCAGTTAGTAGCCTGGCTTCCACTACAGAGCTGAGGAATGGTTACATGAGGGCTCACCATATTGTCCCCGACTCTTACTAGTTACTACGGTCCCAAAAACACAATTTTAACCATAACATTCCTCCAGCAGCGGTGTAGAATTTATTTATAAAGATTATTTTCAATCAGACTTGTTGAATAATTTAATGCTGGGATGATTACATGATTTAAGTCGTTTGGAGACAGACGACTGTAAATCCAGCCTGTGGTTCAGAGGTGCAGCGGGTAGAGGCTGAACACCCCCCACCCTACACTTAGATAATGAAATAGCAAAGACTTTGGCTAATGGACAGTGCTCAAATGGCAGAAAGACGGCTGCTGACCACAGATCATCAATTCATACAGTCCAGAAGCTGTTGGCAGGCTCCACACAGGGAGTATGGGACTTGATACATTTTCCAGTGATTCAGTGGCAGCAAAACATATAAAGTTAAAAAGATAAACAGATATAAGCCAGACTCACTTGTCAGACTGCAAAACCCAAACACAGCATTGATCTCAGCAGCTCTAACACTACATGGACATTTGTGGAAAGTTTTAAACCAAAAGTGAAGTTGTGAAATCCAACTTTTACCGACTCAGACTTGTTGCCAAGGTGAAGCGCTGTAAGACTTGGAGAAAGTTATTCATACATTTATTACCTCCTGTCTAGACTGCTGTAGTTCCTTGTATGTTTAGATCATCTCTGCATCAAACTACGAACCGTTCGGAGGCAGCAGCTCGTTTTCTGGCTGGTACAGAAGATGAGCTGTGGCCTTACAGGCAGCTGTGGCTCAGCGGTTAGAGCCGCGGTTAGAGCCGTCCTACAATGAGAGTCAGTGGTCTGATTCCACCAGGATGCTGAAGTGTCCAATGGTAATGCACAAAGGAGCCCCTCATTGCCTCATGTGACCCCTCAATGTATGGATGTGACCTAAAGTACAGACTAGTCTTGACAGAATAATTTACTCAGATTAGCATAGTGCTGTATACATGTGTGTGGATGGGTGCATGAAGGTACAGATTGTGTTGTGAAGCTCTTTGAGTAGCTTGGTTGGATAGAAAGGTGCTCTAAAAGAAAATGGTAAATGGACTGTACTTATATATGTAGCTCCTTTCTATCTTATCAAGATACTCAAAGCTCTTTACAACAATCTGTGCCTCATTTATCCATTAATACATCACTCTACTACACCTATACAAAGAATAATCAAAGCTTTATCTCATTCATACACTGATGGGCCGGGATGGTGTAGAGGCAGGGCAGCCGGCTCAGGACCGGAAGGTCCCGGGTTCGATCCCCGGTCACTGCAAACCTCGTTGTGTCCTTGGGCAAGACACTTAACCCCGAGTTGCTCCCGGTAGGACTGGCTGGCGCCTTGCATGGCAGTCTACCGCTACCGGTGTATGAATGTGTGTGTGAATGGGTGGATGGCTGGTACTGTGAAGCGCTTTGGGGCCCCTCATAGGGGGCTGGAAAGCGCTATATAAGTACAGGTAAGCTCCATTTACCATTTACCATTTAATTTGTTCCATTTCAGCTCATCTACTCAGATATGGTTATATAACAAAAGGTAAGAAAAATATTTTATTCTGCAAATATAATTGGATTAAACCAATATGCAGTTTAGCAACATTAATTATAAAATTAGTAACATCAATAAAGGTCACTTCAGCAATTTTTACCATCTCATTAAAAAAAATGCCGTGGTAAAAGTAGGAGATTTGACTGAATATGTTGAAATTTATTGTTATGTTCCTAAAACTTAATTAGAATTAGTTTAACGGAGTAACTTTTCCGTATGCTAACGTTCTGGGGACTGTGTATCAAAAGTTCACCTGGTACTTTAAAAAATGTTTATTTTTTTCTTGGCAGTTCTGCTGTTATGCAAATTAGATTTTGATGCCTAGCATGCAATGACCACTGATTCACTATGCAGGTGGTGCACACAAACTTTTCACACTGCACTACTTTTTCTACTGTTCTCAGGTGCCAGACTCTTCGTCACTGCACGTGGATCTTGGATTTATAGAATAAATTATTTTAAGCAGCAGCACAGTTGCATGTGCTGAGTTGGTTACATTTTAGTTTTGTGTGGAAACAGTAAATTATAGACAGCTGTCTCATTTTATTGAAGAATCTTCATTCTTTTTTTGTTTTTTGTCAGTTTGAGCTGTCAAAACACAATAAAAGTTTAATCTGTGATGCAGGTTTTCCAGATTATTTGTTTTGTGATCTTTTGTTGAAAGTGTTTTTAACTGGCTTTACCATAGTGCAATAATGAAATTTAGTACAACATAAAATGAAATGCCTAGCACTCCTTGAAGGAATGCATTTGGCTGACCACCTTTTAAGGGACAGAATGTAACCATGTTCATCAAACCTTGTAAATGACATGATGCATAAGCTCATGTGATTTTTCCAGGTCTGGCTAAATGTGTTTCAATATTACCACACTAAGCTCCTGTAAACTTTACTGGTTTATAGACATTTTTGTCATGACTAAGGTTGATCAGTTGTGAATTGGGTTTACGCCAAATGTTAATGAGTTGTAGAAGCATAGCCACAGATCTGTACATCCATCCATCCATCCATCCATCCATCCATCATCTTTACCTGCTTCTTCCTTTTTGGGTCGTGGGGTTCGCTGGTACCCATGTCCAGCCATCACTGTGCAAGAGACGGGGGACACCCTGGACAGGTCTTAGTCCATCACAGGGCCACATCCAGTGTTCATGAAATATTTTGCTAACAGACAGCGTAGACTAATAATAAATGCTAAAGTCTTAAGCAAAATCTTGTATAATGTGTATAATATATGTGTTGTGAATGACTCAGTTACTATCTCACACAAGTTCCTTTACACACACTCATATTTCTTTTGACCCAATTTACCGATGAAGCTCCTGCCCAGCTGGAGCAGAAGTTTGAGGCCAAAAGTATGTTCTTCGTACTTCCAATTAAGCCTTAAGCTTTGACTACTAGGACAAGTTGATTCAAGGTTCTTTATTGTCATACGGGCCACATGTGGAATATGTGGTGGCATGAAATTGTGCACACAGGGTCCCAATTACATCCAACAAAAAGTATAAAATGTAAAAGAAAAACAGTAATAAGATCTAAGATATGAACTAAGAAAAATGTTAATAAAAATACACTGAGCACTAGTAGTACAAAAACAATACACCGAACAGCAGCACGAACATGAGTCTGTGTGAGCAGATGAATGAGCACAGCAACATGAAATGGATCAGCAGCATGATGTGATTTTTCAAAGTGATTATCCTGGTTAGAGGTTCATGAGTTTGAGTCGCAGGGTAGAAGCTGTTCCTCAGTCTAATGGTTCTACACTTCATGCTCCTCAACCTCCTGCCTGAGGGGACCAGGGCAAAAAGTGTGTGTACTGAGTGAACGGAGTCCTTTATGATGCAGGCACCCCTCTTCCTGCATCTTGGGGTGTAGATGTCTGTGATGGTGGGGAGGCTGACTTCAAATTGATCTCATGATCTTAAGTGAATTGCTAACATTGAATAGTTTTCATTTGATACTATTTATATATTATGTGATTCTCGGCCTGTCATTGTGTATCTGTTCCTCCTTCCTGTTCCTGTCAAACACAGCCGGTCGAAGCAGATGGACGCTTGTCCTGAGCCTGGTTCTGCTAAAGGTTTCTTCCTCATGAGGGAGTTTTTCCTTTCCACTGTCGCCTTCGTGTTTGCTCAAGATGAGAGTTCTGCAATGGAGTTAAATTCAAAGCAGTCTGCTCCTCAGATAAATAATGTTAAATTATTAATTTTATATATGACTGTTCAAGTTCAGTGCCCTGAGATGACGTAAATAAACTGAACTGAACTGAATTTGTGCAGAGAAGTTTTAAAATCTATTAAATACAATCAAAGTTCTTTTTCCCCCTACATTTTATCATAGCCGAGCTGGCCTATAAATTATCTGCATAAATCAACAGTAATAACGTCTTAATAATCATGAAGAAGGACTTGTACATCTGCAGACACTGTTTTGCACAGTAACTGCAACCTGAGCTTGAGTCCGAGCAAAAGATCCACTAGATGTCTCTGTCAGACCTTAAAATCTTCCCAAACATCACAGCTCTAAGCCTCAAAGGCTCTGCAGCTAAAAAAGATCAACCAACTTGATATACACCGTGTCAATCCCCAAGACAGTCTGCAGCATATAGCTCTTTATTCGTTGTGTAGGCAACTCCACAAACATTAGACACAGAATGCATATTTATCACCGGTGCCATGCATATTCATGGGCAGGTTGATGGAGCTTGTAGAAGGTTTTGTATGACTTCTCAGCACAGCGCTGAGTGCTGGAGCAGAAGGCGAATGTTAATTCAATTATACGGCAGCTGTTCCTCCATGCCTATGGCCACTGTGTTTGCACTAGAACAGAAATCTTGTATTAGGTTCCTTGCCATAAAAGACCATTGCCAGGCATGGGAATAGGGACTGCCTGTAACCAGCAGCCATCAACAGTGTTTTAAAGGGGATTTTAATGCTTATTTTGGCCTCATTGAGGTGCACAGTGCAGCTGTAAAGAAAGATTTGTGGAATTTCTTTGCTGTTTTGGCTCATCGTTGATTTACAGAGCTGCCGCCTTGTTTTGTTGTTGCTCTATTAAATCAGCTTGGTAGTAAAACATGCAAGTGAGTTTCTTTGCTGTATGAACTCCTGGTGAGAGTACATCCTGTGGCGACTTTGCCTTGTGTGTGCAGAGTCATGCACAAGAATTCCTCAGTCCATTTATTTAAACAGTTTTTTCTAGACATGTCAAGTGACGTCAAATATTAATTATAGTGCATTTAGAAACAGAAAACAAGTGTGCATTTATGCTCCACCCAACCTCCTGTCCCAAGCCTGGGCTGAGCTCCAGTGCTCAGACATGTGGGGGGAGATGCAGGGGTGTGTGTGAAGGCATCCACCAGCTTGTCCCTTCATTACCAGGCTCCCTGAGACTCGCTCCGTGTGATTAAATCACACAGCCACTGGCAAGGAAAGCTACTCGTATCTTACCTAGACCTGCTAATCAGTTTGCTTTTTCCTTCATCAAAAGAAAAGCAGCCACACCTGCAGAAAGACACGCTCAACTGCTCGTTGTGTAAGTTTAATACAAGCAGCACTAGGACTCGCAGTCATACAGCAGCACAGTGCAGCTTACATGCAACGGGGTGCACAGCATGGACGAAATTATGATGATAATAACAATAATAGTTATTTATGTTCAGAAAGTAAAGAAAACGTCTTTCTTTCAGTTTCTTATACCTAAAGGGTACATGTAACTGTCTTCTTTTGTTAATTAACTTGCTTTTTTGTGCATTTTTAAATTTTCTGCATTGTCCCGTTTTTTGTTTTCCTTTGTATTTTACAATGTTCTTAATCTCATTTGTTTCTTAAATGCCTTTGTGTTTTTATTTTTAGATTGCTTTTTGTGAATTATGCTGTTTTGTTTTGTTTTAGTTTGTTTTATTCTCCCCTCTTTTTTGAAAAACACAAACACATCATACTTTTCCACCCTACACTGTAGGTTTTGTGAAATATTTTTGGGTTGCACATCTGACTGTTGTTAATCGATTTAAGAATTTCTATTTATTGCTTCTTGCGAATAACTATTAAGGTTTATTAAAATATAGTGTTGCAATGCGCAGCCATTCTGTTTTGCTGCTGTTTGTGTTTCATTGCTTTTATTGTCTAAGACTTGTTTTTCATGTATTCATTTTGTTGTATTTTCTAATAACTTTAACAGTGTCACATAATAAACTGAGACAAATGTGAGGCTCTCTCCTCCGCAGTGCATGTGGCCCCGCAGAAACCCACTATCCTCCAACCAAACCGAACTGACAGAATGTTGTCGCCACTTAACTACACAATGCAGCATGTAGCATGGACACCACATATCAAGCTGTTTAATAAAAATGAAACCCTGTCTATCTGTTGGAAAGAGCACAGAGCTGCATTTAGAGTGAGTGATCGAGAGCCCAGAAGCAAAGGGCCCTGTGGCACGAGCTGCTTGTGCGTCTGGGAACAGGCCCAGCGCTCAAACAGCCAAGCTTCCCTCCTCTTGACTCGGGCCGACCTCCGAAAAGGAAAAAGCTATTTTGTGCTGGCAGCCAAGTGGCTGCTTTTCTGGAAGGCTGTCAGGTGAGGAATGCTGGCTGCCAACTGTAACCCCCTCAGGTGGGCACAGGGGGCAGGACAGATGCCCATCATGGCTGCAGCTTTGTGACACCCAGCAGATGATGCAAGTCGCGGAGGGCATTCGGCTCCCTGAAGTCTTCAGACTAACATTTGCAATGAGAGACTCCATGGCAGCGTCCTGACCCTGACTGCAAAAACTGGCAGGAGCTTGTTTGGATCAGCAGCAGAACTAGTTGTGAACACCGACATCACTGAGTTGATACGATCAATCTGCAAGCCAGCCATCAGCAGTTATAAACATTCATAAAAAAGTGGTCCTTGCTAAAAGACTGGTTAAAAGAATGATTGTTTGCTGCAGCATTAAAGTTCTGTGATGGATATATTTTTTTATTAAAGGTTTTTTTGTGTTCAATCGATTGATTAAAAAAAAATATATATTTATTTTTTAAAGAAAGGCAAACATCTGACAAGAAATGGCCACAAGCAAGGCCTTGTTAAAAATTAATGCTTAACTAATGAGATTACAGTATATGAACCAATTGATATGGGGCCATCCTGAGACTCTGGGGGTCTCTAGAGTTCTGGAGCTTCCTGCAGTTTACCCAAGCCGTAAAACAGACTTGATTGTACTGCAAAAATGTTTCTCTTTCATTTATGAGTTAAACAGCTGCTCTCTTTCTTTTTTATCTCTGTCCGTTCTGTCGACCTGCTCATTAAGAGAATATTTGGTCCTTCAGCAGCTAATTGTTGCACCGTGTTCAAACTCTGACCTCGCCTGTCTGAGCACAAAACCGTCTGATTTTAGGTATTTTATTTTCAGAAAACAGCTGCTTGCTGCAAGCAAAAGTGACTCTGGTGTACTGTTAGCATAGACGTTATAAACACAAAAAGATCAACAGTACCACCACATCTGAAAAGTGATGCCAATACAAAAGATCTTTAAATAATTATTTAGCTGGCCAGCAGGTGGCGACTTGGACAGATGTAAAAAATATAGATATTTTATATCTCTGCCTCATGTATACAAAAACTGAAATGAATTATGATTTTAAAAGCAGAAGCACTGTTTTCAACATATGTCATTCATTCTGTAATGTTGCAAATATCTGACAAACAAGTCAATTCAGTTTATTTATATAGTGCATAGCGCCAATTAACAACAAAGTTGTCTCAGGGCACTGTACAGAAACATTCACATACTGTAATTTCTGGACAATTAAGCACACCCGAATATAAGCCACGCCCACTATATACTTTTTTTAAATAATTGTGTACATATATAGATGGTGCTTATCTAAAAGCACAGGTGTTCATGTTGTAACAGGAGATACTTATGCAATGATTTTTAAAAAACTTTTAATTAAATATGTACCCGTAACGTACGCAAATATATACAGTAAAAAAAAATTTCCTGATCAGTGCCTGTTAAGGCTGGTTAAAATAAATAAATACTGTAGCCTACCAGGAAACACCTAGTTTATCTGCAGCAGCTCTATTTCCTTCTTTGACAACAAGATTGATCGCCTTTCACTTGAAAGCTGCATCATCTGCATTTTTTTTTTCTTGGTGTGTGTGTGTGTGTGTGTTTTCCATGAGGAGGATGTGCTCATCAAGTGCAAAATAACTGACCTGAAGAATTTAGTAAGAGTGTGTTCCATTTATGGTAATTTGAAGTTTCATTGGTCATTTTTTAAACCTTTATTTATACAGGTAGTCTCACTGAGGCATGAGGACCCACCCCTCAAGAGAGACATGTACTGGGCAGCTATAAGTGCCTGGATGTGATTAAGTTAAATGTTTTGGTGGCAGGAAGCTTGTTAGCCTATTAAAAAAAAAGTCATAAATTAGTTGCAGCATTGTATAAAGTACAGGGTTCAAAGTGTGTGAAAAAAGTAGTGGCTTATAGTCTGGTAATTACGGTACATAGAAAAGCCCGTTAGTAAAGTTCTCTGTTTAAGGAAGCATAAACAAACAATTGAACCCAAATTCCAGTTTTGACATCTTTCTTATTAGAACAAATGTTCCATACCAATTTTTAATTTTCATTTTAATCCAACACAAGAATACTTGATATAGTTTTATTTTAATAAAACAAAAACTATATATTTTCCATTGACAACTTCCAGAACAACATATTTCTGACTATAATTGGATAAACTATGTTTATTGAAACTGGATATTTCTGTAGCGTCTTAACCTTTGAGAGAAACTGAAGATGAAGCACAATTTTTTTTTTCTAGCTACAGAATGAAATCTAAAGTTCAAAACAAATAAGGTATTGAGGTGACAAAAATTTCACCTGCCGTAATTTAAAATAAAAATGGATTCAAAACTCATTAACTGAGCCTGGTTTGAGTTTGACCACATCAAACCAAGAGACACCTGTATGGTTTAGATCATATGATGTAATGTACCTGCTTTAACTGTTTTAAGTATGCGACTTGGTGCTGAATTTTTTTTTTTAAATAAAATCTTAATAAGAAAAGCAGTACAACACCATGAACAAAGAAGAAAAGGGAGGATGGAGTATGATCAAAGGGGCTGATGCAGAAGTCTAATGAGGAAAGGTGAAGGAAAAAAATGAGGGAGAACGTTATCATGTCAACACCAAGACTGTTGATTACTTGAGAAAACAAAATCTCAGCCCTGTCAGTCACGCAAACCTTAACAACCAACATTAGCACATGATCAGAATTCACTTCGTAACCCTAAATTTTTTTTTTAAACTGTTTTATTAGTTGTTTTTCAAGTAAAGTGTAAAACTAGACTCTTGCTTTGGGGCTTTCATTCATCTTGTGGAAATTATTACTTTTAACTGGGTTTGTTTTATGACTTACACAAAACTAAAGATGTCACTTAAATATGAAATGTGACACATTTTTATTTATCTTATCACTCTCTGGGTATGGAAGTGTTGCGATCTACCACAACAGATTGTCCCAGGCACGTCGAACGCGTGCGAACAGATTGTGCTTTGAAAGAGAGACGGGCGCCTGCAGCTACGTTTCACGTCTGCATCCCGTCTCTGTCCTGAAAACAAGACTAACATCTTTACATTATACATTTTCACAAACATATCCATTATTCATATCCCCATATTTTAATACTATTAGCACTTCTGCGCCAACCCACCTAAATACCTGTTTGCTTTCTATCAAAGCCTGAGTTGATTTAGTGAAGAAGTGGCTTGAGATTTTTTTTTTCCAGAAATGAACCATCACAGAAATTCAACCAAAACTGTTGGGGAGACTGTATCAGTTTATGACAAAAAACTAACCATTGAGTCAAAATAAAAAAAATACATAAAAACTGCACTATTTCCACTTTATGTCTCGCCATGAGCAGACAACTGCAACAAAAGGAAGCACACAAACAGAAGCACACAATAATGCTCCACCTGTGTGGGTGGGAGGTGCACCACTCAGCAGCTGAGTGGGCCAACATATGGAGATTCTAATTGGGTAGAAAAGCACAGCTGGAGGACACGAGTCCAGGACTTGGCCTCTGATAATCAGTCCCACAATCCTCGGCTCTCCTCGAGCTGTGAGAGAGGCTCGGGCGGGTGGGAGGCTGAAAAGTGTCTCTGACACCAACAAGAGGGTTCCCCAAAATGTTTAACCTTTAGGATTTAAAGTCAGGCATGGCGATGGACATCCTCACCTGAGCCAGGCTCAACTAATACCACCTACGTACAAATTTCCACATGAATGTTGTGCTGTGAACTGGCCAATAACCACACCAGAAAATCACTAATAAGACAGGATAAGATACAAAAAGGTAGCACAAAGTTAAAGGCCTATCAACTATAAAACTGCTCATTTATGTTTTAGTTATCATAGTGAACAATTAGACTCACAAAGCTCTTCTTTGCTGCTCTCTTTAGGGGTCTTCACAGCAGATCGTCCTCCTCCATCTCACCCTATCATCCTCCTCTATCACACCAACTTTCACAGGATATAAATATACCTGATAATACACTGTAAAAGTACACAGTTATCTCTTATATTATTAAAAGTTAAGTATTTTTAAAGTGATTTTTCTTATGTCATAGCTCTGTCCTGGTGGAAAAATACCAATTTTTTAAATTTTATTTCATGGAACAAATATTTCTGTTAACCCTGAAACTGTTTTGTTTTTCCCTCTTGTTGTTTAATATAATTTGTTACATTAACGCACACCTCTTCTAATCCAAAAAAAAACAACAAAAAAAACAATAAAACTACAAATTTTACTTTTTTCTTTTACAGGATGTTCTCAGTGCTTCCATTCATCCATTCATTATCTTTAACCGCTTCTTCCTTTTCAGTTCACGGGAGTCACTGGTGCCCATGTCCAGCAGTCACTGTGCGAGAGGCGGAGGACAACCTGGACAGGTCTCCAGTCCATCACAGGGACACATCAAGACAAACGAGACAACCATGCACTCTCTCACTCACACCCAGGGACAATTTAGAGTTATCAATTAGCCTAACATGCATGTTTTTGGTCATGTGGAAGGAGTACCTGGAGAAACCTCATGAATGCACGGAGAGAACATGCAAACTCCACCCAGAATGGCCTCCTGGCTGGGATTCGATCCTGCGACCTTCTTGCTGAGAGGTGGCAGTTCTACCAACTGTGCCACGGTGCTGCCCTGTGTTGCTTCCATTTCTGGTAATAAAAAAATATATGTTTTTGTACTTCTACAGTTTTTATTATTGCTTTTTCTGCTCAACCTGAACCTTCACTCTGATATACTGCACATGTTCCTTATCCAGACCATTTTGCTCTCTCCTAATGAAAAGCACAGCACCTTCATCTCTGCCACTGAAGAGTGAAATATCAGTATGCTATGTTAATCATAATGTGTATTGCATACCTAAAAATACCTGGCTTGTAGTTAGCTAACAATGCAGACCTACTGTTTATGAACACAGACACACACTGAGCATCTTGGGTAGGGAGAGGGAGAGAAGTGTGTCCCATCTGGGTGTAGTACAGCCACAGTGCAGCTCTGTGAAGAAACTGTTGGTGGGTTTCTGATTAGCAAAAGACGACTCAAATATACTGGGCCAAAGGTCCATGCTGTATCAATGACCGTGCCCCTAAAACTGACCCAAGATATCACAAAAAATTCTAATTTGTGTTCCAAATCCTGAAAGATGACATCTATAGGAGGTGTTTGAATGAGTGCCAACTAATGCGACCTCATATTAATTTGGGAAAGACTGTTTCTGGTATAAAAAATTTTACAGGTATATGTATTTTTTTGTACTTTCAGAAATTGCTGTATAAATATGAGTGTAAGCGTCTTTTGTGTTCTAGGGTTTGTTTGTGAACTAGCTCATTGGACCTCCCTTGATGACAGTGCGCTTTGTTTGACACTATTATGGTTTTGGACCTTACTTGACTTTGACAACGCCTTTCCAGAACAAAAGACTGGTCCATATTTTACACTTTAACACCTCCACCTCCTGCCTTGCTGTTACCAAACCCATCACTGCCACCACTACTATGCTATAAACCTTTCCTTTCACTCTTGCAGCTTTCTGTCCAAAGCCACCCCTGACACTTGTCTCTTCTTCACTGTTTGGTGCTTGGCACGATTCACCTCAATCACCTTCATTCTTTTACTCCTTGCTGCTTCACTAGCTATGTTTACATGGACACAAGTAATCAGATTAAATGGCCATTCGTAATAAAAATGCATCACGTAAACGCTCCATTCAGATTAATCTGAGCTGATTCGAATGGATTTGTAATCCGAATGAGAGGGGTGGTTTGTGCTGATTCATAATCTGAACGGTGCACATGTAAACAATCTGATCATTTTATTCAGATTGTGCAAAACTGTCCTGACTGCGCATGTGCGACCTGTCAACCTCACGTGGCTAGATGCTAATATGTCGGGGAAGTGAAACAGGTCGGTGAGCGTAGGAATCACAAAGTGCTTTACAGAAAGGGATACATATAATAAAATCATAAAACTCACAGAATGCTGTAAAAATGGTAACACCTGATAAAATCTAAACTTTAAAAATCATTAAACACAATTAACCAAAAGCCTGTCTAAAGAGATAAGTCTTAAGACTTTTTTTAAATGCAACAGTTGACTCAGAGCCACGCATAGAGAGAGAGCGTTCCAGAGCCTTGGGGCCACCACTTGAAATGCTCTATCACCACGAGTTTTAAAATGAGTTCTAGGAACTGACAGCAGTAGCTGATTGGAAGACCTCAGAGTTCTAGAATGACAGAGAGGCTTCAAGAGGTCCAAAATGTATTTGGGAGTCTCAC
Organism: Hypsolebias martinsi; assembly: GCA_031762355.1. NCBI lineage: Eukaryota > Metazoa > Chordata > Actinopteri > Cyprinodontiformes > Rivulidae > Hypsolebias > Hypsolebias martinsi. The sequence goes on along the minus strand of JARVGQ010001954.1, from coordinate 25,968,780 downwards.
CATGGAGTGCTTTGAAAGTTAAAACCAAAAAGTAAACCTTAGTGTTTTTCATGTAAGATACTGAAGTGATTAGGAGTTACACTGTGTGGAAGAACAAAGGGAGCAATTTTATCCACCACAAGAGACAATAGTGGTGTCCAATCATTTGAGGAAACTGTACTTGTAGTTTCCTCAAATGACCAGAGTAGCTGGTTAATGTATGCATATGGTCATATTGAAATTTTTACATGGCAACCCAATTTTTGAAAGAAACCTTTCTTACACTTAGTTGCAGTCACACATAAAATGTAAGTCAGTATCTCACAAGTTATCATGCTCACATAATGCACGGATGGACAAATGGAGGGAATTTCCATTTCCCACTCTTTGCTCTGTGACAGGGGACAATAAACTGTAAATAAAGTTGTAATAAAGTGCAAATGAAAATGAGTTGTCTGGAAACGTATTTATTTGACAATGTTTTAAACCTTCAAATTTTTGCATGATAAAACCAGGAGATATGTTTCATATATGTGACGAACAATAACAATCACAGCAGTCTAATTTTTGTCAAACTACTACAGTATATTTTATGATCACTGCAAGGGTTTCAAAGTGGAGAAAACATTGGGTTCATTTAGCCTCTGGTGTATGATCAGTGGATGTTTTACTTCTAGATGCTGCACACTGGGCTCTTGACTCTGCATCATTTTACCTGTTTATAATGTACAACCATATGTAATGAAGTCTAGATTGTACTTGTGTACTACTTTTAGGCCTGTCACAATAAACAATAAATCAATTAATCGCATGATAAATTAAAATTATCAACCTCATTTTCATTTATCGCTTTATCGTTTCTTTGTGTCTCTCTCTTTCTACTGAAGACACTGGATGACAAAAGGCT
>JARVGQ010001954.1:25915139-25930631 GCA_031762355.1 Hypsolebias martinsi | reverse complement strand
CATCTATATGAATCAGTTACTGATTTCATTATTGTTTTATTTAGATGTTAGCTTTAGACAAACTAAAAACTTACTAACAGTGGTCAAAAGTTGACAAATGACAGACTGCTAAATCTTACACAGTTTGTTCAAGAATATTAGAAAAATGATGGGCTGAATTAGTCAGATTCTAGAGACATGAATGAGTGACAGAACAGAAGATGAAAGATAAGCTTTAATGTTGCTCTACACTGCAAGTATCCAAGTTTTGGATTGGGGATGGTATGTGCTCGTGAGGATGGAGAGTCTGAAAGGAAATTGCTCAGTGATGAAAGCTAAGGTACAAAAGTTCTGAAACATCATTGAGAAGATGGAGAATTATACCTGCAGAGCTGAGAAACAGCCTGGTGCAGTCATTTGGAGAAGTGTTGTATATAATCCTTATAAAACTGCTGAAAATAAATAAAATACAGCCCATTTAGACAACAATTAAATATGCTGCAAATGTTACAGCCACAGAATTATATACAAAGTCCAAAAAAGAGCATTCACTGCCTTATATGTTTCTCATATACAGTATTACTATAATAAATCAGGCAACGTCAATATAAATTACAAAGAGTAATAAAACAATTCAAAGCTAATACCCATTAAATAAAAATATGTAAAGTAAAATAAATGACAGCGTTGTTACAAGCCTTTGGGGTCGGTTGCCAAGAAACGCTTGACAATGAAACCTGTCATGACTTCTTTTCAACAGAGACTTTCTCTTTGTTGTTCTCCCGTAAAGCTTAGACTGATGAACTGAGGCAACAGTTGTTGTATACTCAGTCTCTCCCATCTTAAAGATTGTAACTTCTTCAGAGGGGTCTCCTCTTTGCACGGTCGCTCAGTCTGTGAGGACGTCCTGCTCTTGGTAGATTTACACATGTCCCATATTCCTTCTCTTTCTTGATGATGGTTTTAACAAAACTCCAGGAGATGTTTAAGGCATCCATCTCTTGACTTTTTCTTTATTTAGCAGCAATAAAAAGGTGAACAATTCTAGGAGTGAATAGTTTTTATAGACTGATTCTATAATGTGTCTTACATACAGCAGAATGTTTTACACAGTTTAACTCTGTTGTAGATCAGACAAAACTTTTTTTACAGCAAGTTTTAAGGTGATTTGTCAGAAACTCCTCTTGGATTACAGCAGTGAAAACACCTGTTTTGGAATTCAGTACAATTGTATTCTCTGTGATGTAATCAGTACAACAACTGAAGGTGAAGAAGGGATGCATAAAGAAAATATTTATTTATGATGCACAAAAGCATTGTATGCAAAAAAAAAAAGTACAATTTAGTTTTTTGTACATAAAAAAACTGAAAAGTACAACCTGAGTCCGAGGAAAAAAGAAATGTGAGCTGGTTGTGCTGTTACAGAGTAATGCGCTCATATGGAAGGTTTGAACACCAGACTCGTTCTGGCCTGTGACTCCCTCCCTGTTATTCAGACAGTTTCACCTTTTTTAAAGACTCAGCAGATGTCTTCTCAGCTTCTGTGACAGCAGCCAGAGCAACGGATTCACGCTGCAGGAAAAAGGCAAATATTCGACAAATATAGGCAAACGCTGCCTTAACGAAACTGGGTTTTTACAAGGACTTGATAAAAAGCAAAAAACTGTAGGGTCCAGAGCAAATGACGTAGGCTGCAACAGTACAGAAAGTTAAATTTACAGCATTGTGCCTTTGTCTGTTTGTAGCCTGGAAAAACTTTTTGACAATGTAAAAATGACAGAAAAGGATGATAAGAAATGGGAGAAAGAAGATATTTGAAACTTGGACATAGTATTCCAGCTCAACCTCTGTGAAAACGTCACAGTAGTAATCTTCCTCCACCTGTATTTTGCTGGCATCGTACGCAGATACAGCAATGCTGATGACCCAGGCAGAAGCACCAACTGCACACTGTTTCCTCTGATTGATGTCCGGCCACTCAGCAGCACGGTAATGAAACAATCCACAGTCAATGTGGTGAATATGAAGATGCTGCTGTACAGAACAGCAAAGTGCACTATGGTTATGAATTTGCACAAAACACCACCAAAGACCCAGTGGTGGAGGTGGTAGCAAGACCAGAACAGGAGTCATATTTTCCTAACAGAGCACTTTGCTCCCAGACTGCAGGTTTAATTGCGGTTCCCAGAGCTTCCAAAAGCAGAAGGGGCGGCAGAGTTTCAGTTATCAGGCTCCTCTCTTGTGGAACCAACTTCCAGTTTCTGTCTGTGAGGTTGACACATTGTCCAGTTTAAAGACTGGGCTTAAGACTTTGCATTTTGCTAAATCCTATAATTAGGGTTGGCGTGGGTTTCCTGAGATATCCCTTAGTTATGCTGCTATAGACTTAGACTGCTGGAGAACAAACTGACTACATTTCTTCACTGCACTACTGTCTTTACTTTGCTCAACATGTTTTGTATTTGTATTTTCTATCCTTGATATGTTTTTGTCTTTCAGGTACACCTGCACCTATATCTTGACCTGCCATTCTGTGTTCATTTGTGTCTCCTTCCTGTTCCTCTCAAACTCAGCCAGTCAAAGCAGATGGCTGCTTGTCCTGAGCCTGGTTCTGCTGGAGGTTTCTTCCTTTTAAAATTTAGTTTTTTCTTTCCACTGTTGCCATTGTGCTTGCTCAAGATGGGACACTGCAACAAAGTGAAGATTCAACGTGTCTGCTGGTTTCCTTGGAGAACTTCATTGGCTTTTCTATGTATGTGAATGTTCCTGTAAAGTGCACTGAGACAACTTTGTTGTGATTTGGTGCTATACAAATAAACTAAATTGAAAAACTGAATTGAGTGAAGCCATGAAAATCAAGTCAGAGCTAGCCAGATTCAGAATAGTTTACTGACTGAATTGAGGTCTTTTTGGGTGAGAAGAGCAAATATGAGGAGGGTGTTTCTTATGGCATTGATGATAGTGATCAAGTTGAAGATATATCCATTTATGGTTGAAATAATTTTAAAAAAAAAAGACAAACATAATATTATCGCTGCCTCCATTATCTTCATCTGTCAGGCAGCTTTTTTTCCAATGCAGATTATCTGTGAAACATGGGCACAAAACAGATTAAATTATCATTAACTTTACACCAATTTCATGTTTTGTTAGAATAGGGAGAACAATTCAAAGCTATAACTGTAAGAAATAAAATCACCAGAACGTCTGCTGCCAATCGTGCTGAATCGCATGTTGAAGAAATTGCTGAGCTGTTGAAAACTGGAAGTACAGTTCCCCATTTTGTTTCATTTGAAGTCACAAGCTCCAAGAAAATGCAAATAATCTGCATTCAAAGTTACCAAAAAAAAAAAAAAAAAACACTGAACACAAAAGAGAAGCATTACACATTCATTCATCTCTTACACATTGTTGTAAGTGATTCATACCTGAATTGTAATTTTTAAATAATATGATAACAAAATGTGTTAAAAGGTATTTTTATTTACCTTGTTACTTTGTGTTTCATGTCAATTTATTTAAAAAAATGAACAAGGTTTAACAGCCCACATTTGGATGCAAATCATGAACAAGTTAAAATCGAGAAAAGATAAACCAGTATGTACACAATGTAGATTTGAATAAATTAGAATAGCAAATATTAGTTTTAAAAAGTCAGCTAAAGCATCTACATTTTTTATTGTCTACATCATATTTTATGAACAAATAGTAATTTGCACGTTTGAAGCTCAAAATGTGCTATGCAGTCTCCTGAGACAGCTTTCTCTTTCTTCATCTGTGTATCACTTGGTGTCTTAAAAAAGAAATAAGTGATATTAGCATTTCACAGAAATACTGTTAGTGTACAGTCAGCAAGTGTAGCCCATTGATATAAGACATTAAAGGAGGAGTTGGTAGAGTTGTCACCTCAGTGAGAACGTTGCTGGAACAAATCCCGGCGATCTGGGGCCTTTCGGGTACTCCCCCCCACAGACCAAAAAACATGCATGCTAGGCTAACTGGCAGCTGTCACTTGTCCCTAGGTGAGAGTGTGAATAGTTGTGTGTCTCTGTGTGTTCCTGTGATGGACTTTCAACCTGTCCAGAGTGTTCACTGCCTCTGCACAGTGACTGCTGGATATGGGCACCAGTGACCCCTGCAACCTGGAAAGCACGAAGCGGCTGAAGATAATGGATGGATGGAAACTAAAGTAGGCATTAATACGGCGATGGAGTAACCATATTATTACAAAAACTCAACAATGGAAAAATTACAACCATCTTATTTCTGTTTGAAGACATAAAAAAGTAATTTATTCTTGCAAAGAAAAGTAAATAGGTACAAATGAACCACAAATTAAAAAAAAGTTATGACTTACTATAAAATAGACAATTTTTAGAAAATTAACCTTATTTTTAATGACATTCTGCAAAACAATTTTGAGGTCAAGCAAATAAACTGGTTCCTTGCAGATAAGTAGAAAAGCAGCAAAGTTTAGTTTAGTTTTTTTTTTCCAACATATTTCCAAAGTACTTTTGTACATTGTTAATCATAACTTTGTAAACACCTAGTTAGAAACATAAAATCTGACTTGTTTTCTTGGTTCTTGGAGGTTTTTCATCTCTTCATTTGTCTGGTTGGACACACAAGACATCCTGATGCATACTCAAGTACAAGACAGTTGAGCTCATGTTGATACTTTCATTCATTGAATGCCTTCACCAAGAAGATTCTTTTATTACTCACAAATATGTAAAATTGGATCATTTTCCGCAATACATAAATGACCAAATATAATAATTTTGTCTCATATGTTTAACTTTATCTGCTTTTAGGACTTGTGTGAAAATCGGATGTTTTAGGTCATATTTATGCAGAAATATAGAAAATTCCTACGAGTTCACAAACTTTCAAGCACCACTATACATACAGTATATCTGCACTTGCTCTTGTGCAAGGCGGACACTTCCTCTCCCTCTCCTGTTCTCCTCCTGCTTTTTTCTTCTGTCTGTCTGTGTATCAGAGCTCCTGTTATACATCTTCCGAAACTAAACCTACTGTCATGGATCTGGTCCGCTGGGCTTTTCAATGCAATCGACAAAATATTTTCAACAAAGTGACAGGGTCCCTCATGCCCTGCTGAGACTCACGCGGCAGAATATGTCATGGACGGGAGCTGATGTGTCTTTTTGGTTCTGTCGCAGGAGGATGCTGAAGACATTACAGTATATAATTGGATTTATGATAGAAAGGTTATTGCTCTCTGGCATCGGTGGATTCCTGTGTTGTCAACAATTAAGGAAGATGGTGGCAGCAGTGTCGGCAATGGCAAAACTGCCAAGTCTGTATAGGTTTGGTTCGTGCTTCAAGTACTCAAAATCAGCTGATTTACAAGATAAACCATAAAATGGAAGAGATTTGTAAAAATCGCAGGCCACCTGTGGCTTCTGGGACTCGCCAGCTTGTTGGAGACGACCTTGGAGGAGACTCGTAGGCATGGACCAGTGGAATGCTCACCAATTTGTTCATGTTGGATCTTGAAAGTACCAGCAGGACTCAAGGTTGACATGAAAAAACAGTCTGCCTGAAAAAAAAAATCAACAATTATGGCTTATCTGAAGCTAACTCCCCTGGTTGGCTTTGAAAACAGGCTGACTTTATCAAATTTCTCCTGGGCTATGTATAAACTAAGGAAAAGCTTTGTCTATTGCAACCCATCCCCCTCTCCACCCACCAACCCCCCGAGAACTTCTGTATCAGGACTATGGTCTATCTGGACGTAATTCATAGAGGAATCTCACTGCCTTGCTGTCAAATGCATATGTAACATGTTTATAAATGCGCTTGCTGTCAAAGTGTATTTTTGATGTCTTAAATTGTGTCCTGATGGGACAAGATGTGAAGAGATTTTTTTTATGTAATGCCACTATCCTATATCCTCATGGATTTGTCCCCTTTTCTATCTAAAAAAAAATTCTGAAAAAGGATAAGGGGCCGCGCTCCAGTAGCAGCAACTACCGCCCATCTTTCAGACAACTGTACGAACATAATCTCACTGTATTTCAGTACTATGATAATAAAGTTTGTTCTTATTCTGATGAATAAGCGACAGAATATGTTGCTTGCTTAAGAAAATCAAAAGCAGGTTTATTGGAATTCAGACAACTTATTTGTATTTTAAAGTAGTATTACATATAACAAAGAAACTAATTTTACTTGCATACATACAAAATCAAAAGTATCACAAACATCAAACCTTTAAAACCTGCTCTATACACGTCCTGTACTAAAAATATCCAAATATAAAAACAAAGTTAGAATATATACAGGCTGACGTGACAGTCTGAAAATAATTGTCTAATGATTGTTCCGTTTCACCGTGACAGCCGAGTTTGGTGCGATGCTCAAGCACACAGTTTGAAGGTCCAGTCTGTTCTGCTCGGGGATGTTCCTTTTGTTCAGACAAACAGTTTCACCTTTTAGACGACTTAGCAGATGTCCTCTCACAGTCTGTGACATCAGACAGAGCGATGGGTTCACGCAGCAGTGGGAGAAGGCAAGTATTCGGCAAATATTGTAGGTGGTGTCGAACTGTTCCACCGCCTTACAGCCTTTGGGTTCGTACAAATACTTGATGAAAAGTAAAAAACTGTAGGGTCCCCAACAGATGAAGTAGGCTGAAATAGTACAGAACACTATACTTATAGCTTTGTGCCTTTGTCTGATTCTAGACTGGAAAACAGTCTTGATAATGGCAAAAAGGCAGAAAATTATGACAATTAATGGGAGTAAAAACAGCAGTGAAACTTGAAAATAGTAACCCAAGTCGACATCAAAATGTTCTTCACAGTAGTAATCGTCCTCTACTTGTATTTTGCTGGCGTCATACACAGATGCAGCGATGCTGATGACCCAGGCAGCTACAGAAGCACCAACTGTACACCGTTTCCTCAGGTTGTTGTTTGGCCACTTGTTCAGCACCACGGTAATGAAACGATCCACAGTCAAGGCGGTGAGTATAAAGATGCTGCTGTACAGACCAACAAAGTACACCATTGTTATGAATTTGCACAAAAAATCCCCAAAGATCCAGTGGTGGAGGTGGTAGTAAGACCAGAACGGGAGTGAAGCTGTGAAGATCATATCAGAGCAAGCCAGGTTCACGATGAAGGTTTTAGTGACAGAACTGAGGTCTTTTTGGGTATGAAGAGCAAATATTAGCAGGATATTTCCTATGACGCTGATGATAGTGATCAAGATGAAGATATATCCATTGATGGTTGAAAAATCAAAAAACTGACAAATAAATACAGCTCCATCAATGTCATCTCCTCCATCGTCGGTCAGGTTGTTGTTGTACTCCATTGTAGATTATCTGTGAAACATTGGCACAAAACAGAAGTTTGTCAGCTAAATTTTATTAACTTGAAGTTGTTTAAATAGTTAAGGCCTTTGTATTTTGTAAAACAAGTATAAAATGTCAAACTGATCTCAAAAAACAAACTCACCACCACAAACATCAGCTGCAAATCTTGTGTGGAAATGTTCCTTACAGACAAAGCTGTGACAGACGGATCGGTAAGTGGTTGAAGTTTTCCTTTCTGTTTTAGATTGAGTCACAAGCTTCCTTCTCGGAAACTGATAGCGAAATTCACGATTTGTTTTCAAAAGAATTACCAGGTCTCTCTTGTAAATGAGTCCTCGAGGCTCAATGGGATTAACCTGCCTAAATAAAGGTTGAATGAAAAGTTAACTGAACATAAATATTTTATGCTGTTTCTTGTATATTCTCAGGATGTGTTGTGGGGGCCAAGATGGTGTAGAGGCAGGGCAGCCAGCTTGGGACCCAAAAGTCCCAGGTTCAATCCCCAGTCCCTGCATACCTTGTGGTGTCTCTGGGCAGCACACCCCATCCCCAAATTGCCCCCGTGCTCCCCCAATAGCTGCCCACCACACCACCTGGTGGTGGATGGGTTAAATGCAGAGACTAATTTCACCATTGTATGGAAACATACAATGTCATCACTGTATGGAAACATACAGTGATGACATTGTGTGACATTATTATTTATTATAATTTCATCAAAAACTGACACAATTAACTTTATTTAAATTTTACAACATAAAAACATAGAGTGAGAGCAGCTGATAAACATGTTTCCAGACAACTACAACACAGGCACACTTTAGAAATCCTATAACTTGATCAAAAACTTTTGATAATGACAAAATTTTAATCTGACAAGATTTTGATTGGACTATTTGCTGCTCATGTACCCACTAAAGCTAAACACAGAAATGAAAAAGTCTAGATGTGAAGATTAATCCTATTCTCTGCAGCTCCTGAGTCACAGGTGCAGCTCATCACATGCAGCTGATGCTGATGGACTGATGAGCTCTTCCAACAAAAAAGCACAAGTCTCATCATAACCCAGCACTGGAGCTGTAAGGCTGTTAGCACTAAGAAGAGACCAAATAGCAATAGTTTATTGGATTCATCTTAACTGACTGTACCAATTTTATGGATACCAGCACAAATAGTGGTGAGAGGGAATGAAGCAGCAGACAGAACAACAAAAACAGCAAAAAAGGATCAAGTAAACTTTGCAATATTAGTGAATCATAAGCTATGTTAAACAAAAACTGAAGGGAAAATGGCCAAAACAATGGAAAGAAGACAACAAAGGAAGATGGTTTTACATAATTCAGGGATGAGTGGGAGAAATTGGGGAGGAACAGAATAGAATAATAATCAGATTAAGATTTACACTCACTGGACTTAATGGCACTTTACACAGAATCCAAAAATGTAATACAAGTCAGCATGATCACTGTGAAGAAGAGTAAACCATAAAACATGTCATATCAATATGTCAGAGATATGAACAACGATGCATGACTCCTTACCCACAATGCATCAGCTCTGCATTCATGCAGCAGAACATTGGGTCCCTTTTGGTGAACTCAGCATGCATGCAGCCCCTTCGTTTTTTTTATTATTTTTTTTATTATTATTCAATCTTGAACTAACTTGTGAAACACTCCCATGTTTTTTTCAGCCATGTGAGCCCTTACTTCCTGTTGCCTGTGTCACCCCATAATAGAATTGCACTCAGGCCAAAAAAATCCATCCCAGTCCTTAGCCATCATTTCTGAATCCCACCCAACTCGGCGAATCAACGGTAATTATAGGTCTGAACCTGAAAAAGAAAAAAAAATTAATTAAGTTTACCACCAACTATTATTAACGGTTGGCAGATGCGCTGAGAAAAGGGGGCAGAATATCAGTGCTGAAGAGCCGTCAAATGCTTCCCCTGCTTCTTCCCGCATTGGACCCTGCTTTGACATGTCGGATATTTTGTAACCTCACCTGTTTGGGTCGTCAGTCGCGCACGTCCGTTGAGTGCAGCGGCTGAATGAACGTCCATTTGGACTGATGGATCGCTGGCAGTATAGACCATCTGAAGCTTACCTGAACTTTTTACCTCTTTCAGCAGGCCGGTCAGCGCACGGTCAAATGGCGGTGTGTGGATGGTGACATGTTAGCATATAATTGGCTCGTCAGCCGTGTGCGTCCGCTGATGCAATCAAAAGCCCGACACTGACCCAGTCCGAATCTGGGTTGGGAGGGTCCAGCTCCAGGTGTGGGTTAGAAATGACAGCTCTACCTCATAAACAGCCTGGAACAACCCCTCCATTCTTTATTTCTAAAGTAGAAGCATGGACCTCATTGGCTTCCACAACCACCCCTTATCCCAACTGTCATGCTCCCTCATGTGAAAACTACCTCCTGGAATCTGTAGTTTTCCTTCCAGGAACTTATATCCTCCAATCTCTCCCAAGTCTGAAAGGCGCAACACAATAAGAGCATTTACCTTCTGTTTCAACCATTAAGAGAAAATCTTCATGACAAACTGATACTCACCATATCTCCTTCCTCACAGAACAGGTTTCCCTCACTTGCACCTGTAAATAAAAGTGCTTGTCTTTTTTACCCTGTGTCAGAGACATTTTGGTTCTCAGAACATCAAACTCTGGTCAAAACTAAGGCCTTATTTGGCAAAAATGACATTTCCTTCAATTCTGACAAAATTATTATTCACGAGGACCAGATTCACCATGTTCCCTCTTCTGCAGGTCCCCTATACCTTGACACCACGTGTAAATAAACTCGCTTACCTTGATTCTCTGTTCTTGAGTCTTTTAGGTTCTCTGAACCCCAAACTCTGTTTCTAAAAGAGTGAGTGTGAGTGGCACTGCTACATATGAGACCTTGAAGACCAGCACATGCAAAAAGATCACAGACTACCTCCAACTTAAAATAGACAAAGTATCATTCTACCAGAGATTGTATCCAGGAGAAGCCATTTCATACTTATATGGACTTCCCAACATTCCCAAAATAGGAACACTCCTCAGACCCATTGTCAACAGCTCTGTGACTTGTAATATTGCAAAAGATCTTGTTGGTATTTTAGCTGTGGGAAACACAACATATCACATAGAGAACTCCATGGATTTTGGTGCCTGGAGAAACTCTTGTATCTTTTGATGTCACTTTATTTTCACTTGTATACCTACAGAGGCTGTAGAAACTGACAGGAAAAATCTTCAACAAGATACTGACCTTAGCAACAGGACCAATTTCATCCAGGACCAGATTTGTTTTTTGCTGGATTTTGACTTTCCACAACTTATTTCAAGTTCAAGGACAGCTTTTACAGACAGAAGCACAGTTGTGCTGTGGGATCTCCAGTGTTATCAATTGTGGCCAATCATGGAGCAAATGCAAGAGGGAGCCCCGGACTCCTTCAAGGGAACATCATGAGCCACTGGTTCAGATATGTGGACGACACTTGGGTCAAAATCCATTTAAAGGAAGTAGAAGTGTTCAGCAGATAAATCAACTCTGTGGACAACAACACCAGAGAGGATGCAGGCAACAACAAGATGCCTTTTCTGGACTGTCTGGTGAACAGATGGAAGCCTCAACATTGAAGTTTAAAGGAAATAGCATTCACACAGATCAGCACCTTCTGTTTGACTGGAACACAAACTTTCTGTCAGAACTTTACACCATCGGGCCAAACATGTCCCCACAAAGACAGAAGGGAAGGAACAGGAACTTCAAAGAAGCTCTCCAAACCTGTGGACATCCTAAAAGGGCCTTTGTAAAATCTGCAAAGAAATTTAAAAAACACACAGCAGAACAGAACATATTGTCATCCCATATGTTGCAGGGGCATCTGAAAAACTCAGAAGGATTTTCTCCAAACACAACATTCCACTACATTTTAAACTCTACAGGACCCTCAGACAGAGGCTGGTCCATCCCAAGGACAGTACCCCCAAACCCAAACTGAGCAGTGTGGTTTATGCAGTGATGAATGTTCAGACCTCTATACCATATGAGAGAAACTAAATGTAGACACATGTCTCAACATGTCACAGACTTTTCAGAGGAGCCCAGCTGAACAAACATTCTGTCAGCATTTCAGGACTCTGGCTCGCCTCTAACCTTCTCGGCAGCTCCCCCCTCTCCCCCCTTCTGTGTAACGTTGGCGTCATTATGTGCTTGTGTGTGAGACTTTTTTCATTACCACATTTTTGACCTACAAGCAGAGGTCAAAAATGTGTTAGGATTTTTTTTTTCTCTAAACCCTATGTGTTATTTTTCACCACTTTTATTGTCTGTCCAACAGATCTCACTTGTAAATGAGTCTTTGAGGCTCAGTGTGACTTATCTGTTTATATAAAGGTTGAATGAAATCTCATCCACCACCAGAGCCCTGCCGCCACAGAGCTTTTTAACCACCTTGGCAACCTCCCCCATGGTTATGGACAGACCAACCCCAAAGTCCCCCAACTCAGCTTCCAAAATAAGTCCACCAAAAAATAAAAATATACCTAGATCAAGTGCTTTGGTGAAAGACGTTAATAGTAAATTTGAAAATTATTTACCTATTTGAATTACCTCAATATCTGTAAACTGACCTGGGTTATAGTCTTTTTTTTGTGCCTACTAATGTTGGATTGCTGTGGTGAACAGCAGTTCTAGATCATCAAGGGTCCATTTTGACCACCAAGTGCTTAAATTTTGCGCATTGCCACTGTCTCTCATCGGTTCCAACACACCACACCCCACCAGTTAAGGGTCTGCCTACTGCTGGTACCCACCCACACTCATCCCAGTTTATGGGATTTATTGGTTGAGATTCCAAGTGGGCCACTCCAAGGGGGCGATTTTTACATAAGCAGACAGCTGCCATTGATTGGTCAGTGGAGCTACGTCACTAGAGGACCCATCCAGCAAAACAGCAAACTACATCTGAACCTCCATTTCCTCATTGTGTTGACATACAGTGCCACAAAAAAAGAGCACATTTACATCAGAGATGATGTTGCAGCATGGCTACACCCGGACTTATAAGCAGTGCTGAGATAAGCTAACAAAACTGAAGTCTGATTATAGTGCGATTAAGGACCACAACAGGCGGAGTGGCTCAAACACAATGACCTGTTATGATACCACACACAGAGCAGGGAAACAAGTCACGGTGGCAAATCACCTATACCTGAGAAGGACCAATAAGACAAGAGCCAATAAGTGGAGTTGCACATATCAATGTCCAAGTGTCTATTCTGAGTTTTAATAAAACCTGTTCAGTGGTTCTTGAGATATTTTGCTAGCAGACTAGCAAATTCACTCATGGTTGATAATGTAGTAATGGCAGCTGGTGTAATCAGCGGAAAATTCAAGAGATAATATTCATACTTTACAATATGTTGTCTTTTGTGTACCATTACTCCCACAGTCGCCATCTCTTCCTCTAGTTTTTGCATGTTCTTGTTTGCCATTGGCAGTCAGTGACAGATTTGAGACAGCGTGTGTGTTGGGGGGAAGATGTTCAAAAAAGAAAAATAGCAGAAGGGGGTTATGTTTTGTTGATCTTGGTTTTAAAAGAAAATCTTGGGCTTGGTGACTTTTTTTTTCCCTCTTGGGTGTTAGTGCAGTGCACACAAATATATACAACCAGACGCTTAAGCACAACAGATATTTACAAAAACACTGTGAGATTTTTACAAGATGATTTATTACCCAAAAAATAAAAACAACATTTATTCTCTGGGAGTGAGAGGTAAGTTTAGGTTCAGTTTCAGCTGCATTAAAACATAAAATGTCTCAGAATAAACTGGTTAATCTAAAAGTTCTTTGCAAGTACAGTACTTTCCTGTCCTTGGCTGTTTAGTTAAGGATTTAGAAGGACTTCTTTGAGGCGAGAAGGATATAATCCAGTGTTTCTGTAATACTGTGTGGATGTATGCACTCAGCCGATCACACACACACACACACACACACAACTGCAAGCTGGCATCTATCTTGTTGCAGAAATGAACAGACACCCACAGGTAGCAGACATTCTGCTTTTCAATTTTTTTTATTTGGTTAGTTTGTTGAAAAATGTCTCCTGTGTCTGAGTTATTTACCATGCTCCCACTAATGCTACATGAGTGACTTATGTCAGGAGTGACCAACATTTTACAGTGGGTAATAGCTTAGGAATGCACAATATTGAATTTTGGCTGATATCCGATATGCCGATATGTTTAAACTTATTTGGCCGATAACCAATGCCGATACCAATATTTTATATACGTTCCTTTGTCAGAACATAGCCCTCTTATTTAGGTTTATTTGCTACAAAATTGTGCAACAGCTGTAAGAGCTGGTGATATATATTCAGTAACAGCCATATATATGCATAGCACTTGAACATATATTAAATGAAAAGTGTTAAATGTTATTCATTAGCATTAGTCACCTGCGATGCTGTCTCACTTGTGGAGGCTTGTTCCAGGTTCCTAGATGCCGTGTGGGATCCTCTGCACTCTTGTGCATGAAGGACAGACGTTTTAATTTCAAAGTTTTTGTCTGTCCATTGTGCCATAAGATTAATCATGCTAACGGGGCTAACACGACGTCCAAATGTCTGTGGTAAAACTCACCCAACAAGTTGCGCTATCGGCTATTAGCTTCTCAATGGCATTGGCAATGATGGCTTGCAACTTGCGTAACGTTACATCAGAAAAATATCTCTGACTGCGGACTATGCAGTGAGGCCATAAAACTTCAGAATTCGACATCCTCACTGACGAAAAATAAAACTTCCACACCGCCAACATTTTCAATTTTCCTTTCCGCCGTGAGATCATGTCATCGCGTTGCGCTGTCGCTGCAACGTCATCACGTTGTACTGCCGCTGCAGGCAAAAACAGTGCCTTTTGTACTGGTGAGTTATTTTAATGGAATGGCCGATGTCTGATATTGAATTTTTAACGTTAATATTGGCTGATACCGATACCATGCAGATAATATTGTGCATCCCTATAATAGCTTAGTACTTCATTTTACACTATAATATACAACTAAGGGACATGTTTACCATAATTCCCAGGCTACTGAGTGCACCTGAATAATAAGCCGCACCCACAAACTTTAAAAACTCTTTCATTGTCACTCTCAATGTCACTTTCGTCTCGAGGCAAATTTGCTCTTGAGCTTGTTCTGTCCTCTTCATCACACAGCAGTCCAGCCTTTCAAAACCTGTTGGTGATAGTGGATTTTTTGACACTGCTCCACACTGTCAGGATCCACTGGCAGACTCAAAAAAGTTGCTCTTCACATGCGGCCAGTTTTGGTAAATGATTTGTCGCCGCTAGGCTAGTGTGTGCTTAGCTTACACGCAGCAGCTCTATTTCCTTCTACGACAACCAGATCAATCACCTTTAACTTGAAAGCTGCAACATATGCATTTCTTTATATTTCCATGAAGAGAGTGTGCATGAAGTGCAAAATGACTGATGTGAAGAATTTAATGTGAGTGCGTTTGATTTAATTTGAAGTTTCATTGGTACTGTTCAGAAAAAAAAATATTGTATGTATTTGTGTGACCCGTTTGGTAATTCCATTGGTCTGATTTTTTTAAATGTATTTTTTTAACCTTTATTTATACAGGTAGGCTAAATGAGTCATGAGGACTCATTTTCAAAAACAAACGTATTTTGGGCAGCTATGTATGCCTGGGTGTGATGAGGCTAAATGTTTTGGTGGCATGGCGCTCATTAGCCCATAAAAATCCATAAAGTAGTTGCATCATTGTATAAACCGCAGTGTTCAAAGCATGTGAAAAAGTAGTGGCTTGAAGTCCAGAAATAATGGTAATAAACAAAAAATAATAATAATAATTTAAAACCCCTTCGTGATTGATAAATGTGCATTCCACTGCCTTATTAGAGTGTGGTTTGAGAGAGGCAGATTTTGCAAATGTTCTCGCTCTTAGGCCTTGTCCACATGGAAACAATTGTTCCAAATCAATAACACCAGCTAGCCAAATAAAATAGGAAAAGCGACTAGCAAAATTGTTCTTCACCCTGCCACCAAAAACATACCATACCATACCATACCATACCATTTTATTTATAGAGCACTTGAAACAGCGACAAGGCCAACCAAAGTGCTGTACAAACAAACAA
>JARVGQ010001954.1:25904317-25915039 GCA_031762355.1 Hypsolebias martinsi | reverse complement strand
GTAAAAACAATTGCCAAGTCTTCGTGCGACTAGTTCACTGTGGTGACCCCTAACGCAGGGAGAAGCCGAAAGAAGAAAAAAATAAAAAAAAAATAAAAATCACATCAGCAGTGTCATTTGAAAACAGGTTAATTCAACACCACCTACATCTCAATGATAAGAGCCACTCTTTTGAGGACCAAAATGTTCATGTATTAGACTAAGAAGACAGATGATTTGAAAGGAGGCCATTTACAATTAACAAAAAAAATTTAAACAGAGGAGGAGGACTCAGATTTCAACATTCAAAAACTTACACTGCAGCTTTTGGCCAAACTTGTCCAGATGATGTGATTTAACCTTTTTGGTTTTTATTTACCTGGATGATTGAGCTTACAAACCTTATTCCGAGCCTGCTCAGCTCCAGTTCACGCCTTCATGCATGTGACCAAAACATCTCTCTCATAAGCCAGGCAGACAGAGCCTCACAAGCCTAAGGGACAAGCAGTTCCAGTCTAATCTGCATGTGAATTCATACACAACAAGGCCCTCATACAGTTCTATAAAGCTGGAGTTGGGTTTTTTTTTTTATCTGTCTTTTGGATGTACTTTGTATCATGACCTGGATGACTGAATATGTTCACCAGCATATGTGCAAGATCTTATTAGTTGTACTCATTATGACTTTGTGTATAATATTTTAAAGCACAACCTTGCCAACATGCTGCTTTGGATTCTGTCATCCAGGATGTGATAAAATAAATTAATTAAGCCAGTGGGCTATTGTTTTGTAGTTGAACACTTTTTGCATTCAATCCCCACCAAGCTTTCTCCAAAAGGAAAAAAAAAAAAAAAGAAAAACTGGTGTGGAGTTCCAAGCTTTTAACTGAATAAAGCTAAACTGACATGCAGATAAACTCACTGCTTTTACATTAGTAGTACAAAGTACCGTAGTTGAAGTTTTTATAAGCCTAACTCACAAAAGAGATGTTCCTCTCTCTAAACTTGGCGTTCATCAGAGTTGACCTGTCTGGAAAATGTTTCTAATTCCTTAGCTTGGAAGTCATTTCAGTCATTTTCACTCTAACGGTCATGCATGTGACCAAAGCATCTCCAGTCAGGCCAACCAAAGACCCTAATGCCTCTCCATTGGGAAGGGTGTGAGTTTAATCTAATCATGTAGCTAATTAACAGAACATCTCGTGTAGTTTAAATGCTTATACTCCAGTTTTTTATTTTTCAACTGAGGAAGCTAGCCAGATGGAAATCAAATGTCTTCAACTACACAAGTAGTTCATTTAGGTTTTTGTTTTCTTTATTTATTTTTTTAATAAACTTGACCTGTAAATTGTAAATACTGTAAACACATATACATTTCAATGCATTACATTGAGACACATTGGCAAATAAAAGTACCAAATATTTGGTTTTAACATGGTTGAAACATGCAGCAAATGACTAGTTACAATTTTTTTACACCTTGTCCTATGAACAAAAAAGCCAAACCAATTTAAAAAAAGAACACTGAACAGTTGCTTCAAACCTAACTGCATTAACAGTTTAGTTGAATGTATGATGCTTTCATGTATTCAGTTCACTTACGGGAGATCTCACAGGCGCAGGAACTATCTACTCTGCCTTAAACTGAAAGACAAAAGTACAATCCAAATGCTTTTCTTTCTAAGGACAAATTGAAAGATGAAAATTCCATAAAAGGCGTTCAATGATTTCATTAAAAGTTAGTTTTTTATGTCACTTGTTGATGTGGTTTCACTTCTTTTACTGAATTAACTACATAGAAAACTCCTCCCCGCTCATTTGAGACGTGATCGTGAGTCGGCTTTGTCTGCTGCGGATGCTGCTGCTGTTGTTGCTGTGACCACAGCTCCTCAGCATTTTCTTCAAATGCGTTTTGAACTTTACGCCCATAAACACGTAAAACACCGGGTTGAGGCAGCAGTGGGAGAAGGCGAAGAGCCGGCTGATGTAGAAGGCATAATTCAGGTCGGTTTCAGTTTTGCAGAGTTCTGACATCAATGATGAATTCAAAGTGTGCTGGGACTCCAAAAGCAATGACTTGTGAAATATCACTATGTTGTACGGTCCCCACCCTACAAAGAAAACAATCACGAGAGTGAAAATGAGTTTGACAGTTTTGTTTCTTCTCCTTTGGGCCGGAGGTAGCAGCAACCTGCACAGGATCTGAGAGTAGCAAAAAATGAACACCGCTGAAGTCATGACGAAAAGGATGTTTTGCTGGTAGGTTCCCCACAAATTTCCAGTGGAGCTGTCAAATACACAATGATCTGACGTCTCTGATTTCTTTACTTTAATAAAGAAGAAGACTGGACTGCCTGCCAGTATGCTAACAACCCAAATGAACACAGTAGCTAAGATGCTGGATAGACCTGATGCGGACACTATGTCAGAGAGAGGACTCATCACAGCTACATAGCGATGAATAGTCATGAGGATGAGGAGGAACCCACTGCTGTAGAAGCCAACATAGAAAATGAAGTTAACAATTACACACACAGGCTCTCCCAACTTCCATTCAGAGACATGGTGGTAGTAGGCCCAAAAGGGCAAACCTGCAGTGAAGAAGAGATCGGACACAGCCAGGTTCAGGATGAAAGTGTTGGTGAGGGATTTCATATTCTCATACTTGAAGAGAATGACGAGAACAAGGATGTTTCCAAACAAGCTGAAGATCATCACAGTGGAGAAAAACAAGGGAGTGAATGTCGCTCCAAATTTAATGGCATTTGTTTGGTTGCATCCGTCACTTTCGTAGTCATCGTCATAGATCTCTGAGGTCCAATAATCTGTGTAGCTTTCAGTTGTGGCCATTTTTCTCCAGCAAGAACATAATCTATATATGATAAAAACAAAAAAAATTATAGAAAATAAAATTAAAAGTGATAAATTTGATTATTTTAATAAGTTAATACTTTGTATACTTTGCTGAGTCATAAATACAATTTTTGTCATAATTATTTGTTTGTATACCGCTTTTTTTTTTTTTACAAGATTAAAGCATACAGAACTGTTACAAAAACGTTTTTAAATAATGTGTGGTGTCAGGACGTCATAACTAACATTTTAAATATTTTGAGGGGCAGTCTGTTCTCTTTTGACCTTTGCCCTTTTTATTTTAAACGTGATTTTTACATCATTTCAAATATACTGTACAACTAAAACAATGAAAAGTTTGCTGACACAATACATTCTTTGCTGGTTAATTTTAGAGTTACTTAAAGTAGCAATTTTACAATTAAATGTTTCAATTTGTTGCTTGTCTGCATTTGTGTCTCTGCTAAAAAGGAAAAAAAAAATTCTGGCTAGTCCAATCAGTATAACTTGGGTAGAAGGTTTTTGGTGTTACTATAAAAGAAAAATACAAATTTAAAATGCTTCATCCTCATAGTGCTTTTAATTGTAATTTATAATAATTGTTAAATATGGTAGAAACCAAACAATACCTGATTTATTTCTAACAAAAATGTGTTTGTGAGAAACCAAAGCAGAGGATAAAAAACAATTTTCATAAACTTTTATAAACTTTAAACAATCCAGTGACATATCTGTCTACATTAGTATTCTCATTGAAATAAAGCAAAAATGAACAACTAAATGAAGTTGCAGTGCACTCAAAGAGAAATTAAGAATAAATAACTTACTGTACCTGCTATTTTCTGAACCCAAAGCAGTTTGTGACAACTATAGTTACAACTTGGAGAGGTGAGATGTCACCTTAAGTATTTGGAAAAACAGAAATGAAACAAGCGCACCAATTTCAGTTCATTAGGTATTGGGGATTGGTTTCAGATACCTACATGTTCTGTTTACTTAAAAAAAAAAAGAAAAAAAAAAAGAAGTGATTACATTTGGTTTCAGTTGCTCATGTCCTAATACAACAATACACACAAAATCTATACCCATGGCTGACCCACTAACTTAATCTACACAAATATAGGCATATATTTGTGTAGATATATTTATATATATTTGTTTAGAAATGTATTGCTATTTGTGAACTATTTTATAATGAAGAATGTAGACTTTAGAATGTATCTTTTGGTAAGTGCCATTTAAAACGTTATTTACTGCTAACATCTGCCTGGCTTTCTGTCAGTCTGACTCGTGTCAGTTTTGTTTATATATCACGTGCCTCTCAGACAAACTAGGCTGGAATTCAGCTCGGTGATTGGCCGAGCCGCCTGTCAATCAATACCAAACCGCCTCTAACGCTAGCAAGTTTTTGCTAATTCATCCAGAAACAAGACACTCCTGACTATTTTACTCCACAAGTACGTCTACTGTATAGTTATGTATTTATCGCTGACTTGTTTTTTTCTTCTCTCTCTCGTTTTTATTCTAAATACGGTTATGAAGTTCTTCTTTGTTTTTATTAAATAGGAACAGGAAAGCCGTTGCTAGTGCAAGCAGGTGCATCGTCATGACAAGACGTCGATGTTTATGTTTCGATGTGTTGAATTTAGTCATCTGAAAGAGACAGGAGCCACTATTACTAGTTTAGACTGTAGATAAAACGTGTTTGGATGTGATTTGATAATGACGATGTTGTAACAAACAATGACACGCTTTCCCCTGTCCGCAATGTGCTTTACCCAGATACAAATTCTGTTATTTTGACAAATCTGTGGATATTTTAGTTAATATTTTTAGGTAGTCTGATGTGTAAATGTCCTTTTAAGCTGCAGTTTTATGTAACTCATGTTTACTAGAAAAGGTGTCACATTTTACTGCACTTAACACTGATTTAAAATTTTGATTTTCACTTACAATTTACAGCTTCACATTTTCAGTGATTATTTTTGATTGAATTTCATTGCAGAGTCATGTACATCAGTGTTTATGCAATATTTAACTCTTTAAAACATAAAAATAACCTGAGTTTCTCTTTTATAATTTTGTGAAGAATTTCCTGACTGGACCATCATCTCCAACAATGGCCTCCTCTTCATCAGTTGGAGACAGACAGCTGAACAGAATAATCACAGATCTACATGGTAATTAAGTTGTTTACGTATATAATAAGTGAACCAGCCACTTCACATTAAGTGTCTCTTTTTAGCATCAAAACAGTTCTGATTAGTCAGCACAAACTAAGGTTGTCTGAGGATGTACTGGAGGCTTGAATCAGGACTTGATCTAGCTAAATTTTGGTATGGTCTTTGTTGTAAAATTTTAAAAAAGCAGATAGATACTGCACTATGACATCTTTCTCAAAGTGAAAAATCATTTTTAAAATGTTTTATGGTCTATTTGATGTTTTCTTGTTATAAATAGAATTGTATTTAGATTTTAGTAGCTTTTGCCCTTTCTGTGCACAATATCAATTTGATGTATACCGGTATATACCGTACCCCATGCTAATTCTGCTTTTGCTCTTTTACTGTAGATGCTGTGTTTGAGTTGAGTAAAGAACATAAGGAATGTGGTGAACCCATAACTGATGACAGTGCCAACCTGCACAAGTTCTTCTATAAACTTGAATACCTTCTGCAGGTAAAGGTCTCATTGAATGTGGACAGTTTTTAATGAATGAAGTGGAGGATTTGTCAAATTAGTTTGTTCTGTAAAATATTCGTGATTATCTGAAAAAGTAGAAGGAAATTTGTGTCAAGTTTAAGGGACGGATGTTATCAGACACAGTGATGCACAAAAATCTTATTTCTTTATATTTTACTTCAGTTTAGCCAAAACTTCTTGTAATGTTTTGTAATGGTTTGGAAAAATAAATATTTTTTTTGGATTCTGAGAAGGTCTTAACAATTCCCTGCGGGATCAGTAAAGTTCTATCTTATCTTATTTGAAACAGTGATGTGTGCACTCACAACTTAGCAAAAAAACAAAGAAGCAAAATTACAATTTGATCCATTTTATAAAGGTCATCAGATTGACAAATTACATTCAAACATGCACAGTTCAGTTCTAATTTCACAAATTTTGAATCAAAATTACAGAGCTTGCTGAAATAACACTAAGACCAATAAACAGAAGTAGAAGTAACAAATGTCATTCTGTTTTCCTCGTGCACAATGTCGAGCACAGAGTGGTAAAATGTCCAAAGTAGAACCACAATTACTACTTCACATTTGACAGTCAGAGGCATCTGTTTACCATTTTTTCACTGCATAAGTCACACCTTTTTGCATAATTTGGCAAGTCCTGCTACTTATACCCCGAAGCTACTAATATACATTTTTCCCATATTTATAACCAATTTATGGCTGAAATCTGACAATTTCATTCATTCTGACATGACAAATATTAAACACGACCATTTTCAGCCGCTAGATGGCCCTCGAGCATTATGGCAAGCCAAGTGTCTCATTAACAGGTAAAAGTGACTAGTAATGAGACGCTTGACTTGCCATAGCAGTCACATTCATCTCGCTTCGGAACTCCTGGAGCAAACGTCAAATCAGCTGCATTTCACCACGCCGCCCAGGTGAAATGCAGCTGATTTGACCAGTGAGGTGCATTTACTAAGGAAAAGTTTAACTGAGACAACACCTTTGCTATAATTTTGAGTAAACAAATAATTGTTTTTGTGTTAAATTCTTGTCAAAGTCTTCCCATATGCACTTCCGCAGCTGTCATTTTGGCAGCCAGTTGATTTTTGGCACAACACCGGCCCACATTTCCGGATGGTCATCGGTGACGCATAACAAATGCAACGCGTCAGCGGTGACACATAATATATGCAACTTATTTATGTTTTTGTTTTGTCCACTTTATTAGACATTTTTGGACTGATGCAACTTGTACAGCGGTGCGTATTTACTGCAGAAAATATGGTACTTCCTTTGGGAAAAAAATAAAGTCTTGCTCTGCTAATGTTAAAGCATATTTATTATTAGAAGTTAGAAAATAAGTGCAGGCAGTGTACTGGTTATAGTGCAACATTAAGAGCAAATATTATTTAATTAGAGCCTGTGAGGTTGCACATATGTGCTCCACAATGAACACAAAATACAGACACACAAAGCAGCATCTCTGAGTGTTTTAATATCAGCATGCATATTAAGAGGCCTGAGCACAGTTGCATTTCTCCTACATGTCACATTAGTTATGTCCTACGTAGATATTTTAGTGTGACAGATGTGTTTGGTAATTCCTGTTTAATTTGACATATTTTAACAAGATGGTTTGGGCTTCTCAGTTTGACCAGAAAGAAAAGACAACCTTTCTTGGCCAGAGAAAGGACTACTGGGATTACTTCTGCGACTGCTTGATTAAGATCAAAGGAGCTAACGATGGCATCCGTTTTGTTAAGTCCATCCCTGAGGTAATCCTCATGTGTAGCACACACACATACACACACACACACGCTGGGTGTCTTTGTCTTGCCATGGCATGCATCACATGCACTCGACTGCACAGCACTGGTACTAATCCTCTGGTTAGTGAGGAACTGTAATGCTTCTAATTCACTTGCAGCCTTACACCTGGACCACCTGTGTCTCTGTGCCTGGAATTCACTGGGGTGAGCTTCATGCTGATCAAATTAGTTCAGCTTTTTGTTATAATTAACTTGTTCACTGGATTAGATTATCCTAACACTGACTATTATAAGTATGTTTTTAGAATTTTACTTTTTGGTGATGAACAAGTTACATCATTTTGTTTCTGATGGATTAGACAATACACAAGTATTTGTCTATTGTATAATTGATGTATATTTTTATTTTTCAAGATTTTTTTCTTGTTTTACTCAATATTTTAGCTTATCAACTGTGATAAACTGGTCAAATGAGCTATTTTTGATTTGATACATTTCAGTGATTGTTTAAATATACTTGTTGCTATTTAAAAACCGAGTTAACCAAAGATCTGTTTTAAAATGGCCTGATAATGACAAAGTTGTGAAATGTGGTTAACTAATTAGGCCTTTTGTCAAAACGTTAATTATATGTTTGTCACATTGACTCTTCCTAAGGTCCTGTTTTGTCCATCCAAGCACAGTAAAACATAATTTTGTGTATTTTTTATTTTAGAATGTGAAACCATCAGATATTTATAATTTGAAAATGAAAACTGTCTAAATAACAAAAAAAGTTAAATTATATGAACAATAATTAGAGTTACAGGAAGACAGCTTCATAAGTAAGCTATATTTTAACATCAATCCATTATCTTTACCCATTTCTTCCTTTTCGTGTCATGGGGGTCACTGGTGTTCATATCCAGCAGTCACTGTGTGAGATGTCGGGGACACCCTGCAGGTCTCTAGTCCATCACAGGGACACATAGAGACAAACAGCCATTCAGTCTCTCTCCTTCATTTTAGAGTTACCAATCAGCCTAACATATGTTTCTGGTATGTGGGAGGAAACTGGAGTACCCAGAGAAAACTCACACATGCACGGAGAGAACATGCAAACTCCACCCAGAAAGGTCCCCGGTCGGGATTCGATCCAGCAACCTTCTCGCTGAGAGGCAACAGCTCTACACACTGTGCCATTGTGCATATTTTAACAGGAGAAGGTTAATTAATTAGTAAAGTCTGATTTATTCACAATAAGGAAAAAATGGTCTCATTTCATGCTATTTGATTGTTTGTCACATTAATATTAGGCTTTTACACGAGTCATCATGTTTTTTTTTTCGACAGATGAAGCTTTGTCCTTAGTTACCCATGTGCCAGAAGAAATTTGATAGGCAGCTCATATCCGAGGCCACACGGGGGAGTCAGATTCAGATAAGCCGCAATTGTTGATTTTCTTCAGGCAGACTGATTTTTTTTCTTGTAAGCCTTAAGTCCTGCTGGAACTTTCCTCCCGGTCCAAAATGGCCAGATTTATGGGTATTTCACTCCACCAATCCATGTTATGAGCCTCCTCAAGGTCGTCTCCAACATGCTGGCGAGTCTTGGAAGCCTCCATCTTATGGTTTAGCTCGTAAATCAGCTGATTTTGAAGACTCATTGTCACGGTCTCGCAGACAGGATGAGGCAGAAGTTATAAAATAAAAACGGTTTATTTTAAAACAATAAGTAAACAAAAAGAAAGCTGTCAGAGCAGCAAAAACTTACTCATAGCAGTCACTGTGGAAAGGTGAAAGGAGCAGAGGACCGTGGTGTCTGAGCAGAGCAGAACAAACAATGACTGGACACAGAGTGGCGGAAAGGAAGGCTTTTTATGAGACAAAGGGAGAGTGAATAATGAGAGCACCTGGGCAGGTGGCTGATGAGAACAGGTGTGGATGATTAGACTTGAGGCGAGAGGCAGAACTGAGGAGTGAGTGGGAAATGACAGAGAGAACTGAATGGGGTACACAGAAAACACAAAAGAGTTAAATATGAAAAGAGTGACAGGAGCAGAGCCTGTCACTCATCGCACAAACCAATCCTTCACACAGACTCAGAAGCTTTGCCATGGCCGAAACTGCTGCCGATGTCTTCTTCAAAAGTTGATAAAACAGCTCCGCCGATGCCAAAGAGCAGAAACCCTGCTATAATAAATCCAAATATATAAACGTCTTCAGCGTCCTCCTGAGACAGAACTGAGAGACACATCAGCTGCCAAACTCCCCATGGATCTCTGATGTACCTCGCAGCGTGAGTCTCAGCCGGACAAGAGGGTTCTCCAGGACTCTGTTATTTTGTTGAAAAGATTATGCTGTTTTGGGGTAAACAATAATTAAGTTAAAAATTAAAAAAAAGATTTGCAGCCTTAATCAAGCAACTGGCATGACTCAAGTTCAGCCAGCCTTACTGTAGCTCACCTTCCATGTGTGACGATGACCTGATTCTTATTGTTGATGGGAAAGAAAAAGTGGGAACTAACTCAGCATGACAGCTGCTGTCATTTCTGGATGTTTATGCCCACAAATTCACATGAGTGTGTGTTTTTGTTTCCACAGCTGAAGACATCTCTGGGGAAAGGAAGGGCTTTCATTCGTTACTCACTCGTCCACCAGCGTCTTGCTGACACTCTGCAGCAGTGTTTCATAAATCAAAAGATCACAAGGTCAGAGGTCACGTCAACACATATACACTTGTTTATCTTCTTATAGTTGTTCTCGTGACGTTTCTCCTCAGACGTAGAGTACTTTGTTCTGTATCCATTCTCAGGAAGTGAGACTTTCCCTTCCTGGTTTTTGTTTTATTTCTGTTTTTAAAACGAAAAACAACCTACACCATAGATCCCTGTTCAGTTCCTGTCTTCCGCTGAACCAAAAGTCATTTTCTTCATAACTTATTTGACATTTAATTCAGCAGGGCAGTTTTAAATAGCCCAAGTGTAACTGGTGTAAAACAAACATGGCGATGCATGAACTCTGTGTAAACTCTGGTTGTGTTTTCCTACTACCGTAAATTATTTTCTATTTTATAATAATGGTGCTACTGAAGCTGAGAGGTAACTTAACTCCAAATCTTGTACTTCTGTAAAACAACGAGTTCAACATCAAGAGCCTGAAAGAGATAATCAGTACAGGTAGTCCTCGGGTTACGACGGTCTCGTCTTACGACATTTCGTAGTTACGACGGCATCTCCCTTATTCACGTTACACAGTTACGTTCGGTTTTACGTCGGTTTTATGTCGGTTTTTACGTCGGTTTTATGACGGTTTTACAACGTTAAATGTCGTAACGCGGCGGCGCAGCGGCGGAAGAATACAGTTACGCAGTGCAGCGGCGGAGGAATACGTACTGTACAGAGGAGGACGGCGTCGCTAGCATCCCGGTAGGCCATTAGCTCTTCATTAGCC
>JARVGQ010001954.1:25793523-25808970 GCA_031762355.1 Hypsolebias martinsi | reverse complement strand
CCCCCCCCCCCCCTAGAGATTTTAATTAACTGAGAAAGTGCAAGAAAAGAGAATAGGTTGATGCTTAGAGTAATTTAAAGCATATAACAAAGACATAACAAGTGAAATAACTCACAGAAATTGCCTCTAATTTCCAAAAGGGAGGAGAGCTTAATCATGAATCAGCAGGGAAGTGAAACGTGAGCATGAAACTTATGTCATGTGCAGACTGATCACATATGTCACGTCTGTGCTTCTTGTCAGATTAATTTTGTCCTCTTCGTTGGAATCATCATCATCCTGGTGCAAAAGCTGCAGTCCCCAGATATCGGAGGAAACGAGTCAAGCATTTATCTGTAAGTTGAAAACTGATTTTAAAATCATGATTGTAAGTCAGCTGAAATGTGTGTTTAGAATGATCAAAACTGTGATTATTTTATATTGTGGACAAAAGCAACTTATACTTCACAGCAAACATTTTGACTTGAATCAGTAGGAAAAGCACAAATGTAGAAACAAGAGTAAAAATCTGAAGAAACTTGTGAAGGGAATGCACCTCCGGTTCTTACACCTGTTCCTTCCTGACTCTTTCAAATCAAAAACATCTGCTGTGAACAAGGTGGTTAGTTGTCTATATCTTGCACCCTGCAGCAATGAAATATGTTGTTTAAATGTTGCTAAAAGAATAAAATAAAAAAAAGATTTGTCAAACATTCATAGATGGCATCCAAATAGTTATGAGTAGATAAATGGACAGTACTTATATGGTGCCTTTCTATCTTATCAAGACACTTAAAGTGCTTTACAACACATTGTCATTTTGTCATATTGTCATTCACATCACATGTGGTACATGAGGTGGAACAAAATTGTGTAATAAACAAAATAGCAAAAATATAAAGTATAAAAGAAGCAGTATATAAGATGCACACTAAGATAAATGCTAAACGATAAAATACCTAAGATATACTAAATAATAAAAACACTAATAATAACTTATACAGCACCGTATATATAGCCTGTCTATACAAAGACTAATCAGTACTTTTAGATCACATTCAGACATCGATGGGACGCACATCGGAGGCAATGAGGGGTTCAGCGTCTTGCTCAGGGACACTTCAACATGTGACTGCTGGTGGAATCGAACCCCCAACTCTCCCATGGGAGGACAACTGCTCTAACCACTCAGCCACAGCTGTCACAATACAAACAAATATCATCTGGTGTTTGAATAAAACAAAGCTTTACTGCCTTATAGTTCAAAACTGGCATTTATGACAGCTGTTTTATTATTTTGACAAATGCTTAGACAATTATGATTTTTTTTTTAAAAGAAGCTGTATGTTTGAAATGACAGTGCAGCTTCATGTTGAGTCTCTTCAGAACCACAACCTGTTGAAAGGACGTCTGAGCACCGCTGTAGTTACGACATCGCTCCCAGTCTGCTCCTGCAGGAGAGTGTATTTTAAAGCCTTGCTGATAATGCCATTCTCATCTGCTGCTTGGGTCTAGGTGTGTGTGACAGACTGTGAAGACGTGCGCGAGTGTGAGACCGCGTGTCTGCGTCCCTAAAGACATTGTCTTTGTTGTATTGTGTGTTGTCTTTGTGCCGTGTAGCAGCTGTGCTCAGAAATGCTTCAGTGAGCCCACACAGGCTGTTCAGCATTCGTGCAGGATGTCAGAGTTATCCACCATCACACTGTAAGTGTGTGTTGTGTGTGTGTGTTCGGTGTGGGTGTGTGTCTCTTTGTGAGTGTACGACTGTCTCGTGTGTGTTTTTTTTTATTTTATAGAGGTTCCTGAGGGGTTTATTTTTAATTTTAAGAGTTTATCAAATGCCCAAGGAACCTAACAAACAGAAAGTACAAATGTAAACACAAAAGAATTGAAAATATTTTTGCGTTTGGTGAACTTTTGACTTTCTTGCTCAGATTTAGACAACAATAGTATTATCCCACATACCGGTCACTAATACCAGACGTGGACAAAATTTGTTTTTATAGACAGAAAAGTTCAATAAAATGTATTTATTTATTAATTTTTTATGGTGGAAGATGTTTTATTGTTAATTCAATTGTCTGTGGGCAGGTACTAGTTTGGAAATATTAGCAGTAAATTGTGTTGCAGTTTGTAATTTATACCACAAGAGGGCACTGCATCCCTTGACGCTCCAAATTTTAGTTTGCTTCTTTCATCTGTTCATTACTTTAAGAGACAACACACACCAAGAAAAAAAATTGTTGGTGTTTTAAAAAAAATTAGATATGACTATTAATTGTTTTAAAATACAGAAGCTGCATAATCCATTATTCAAATTAGAATCCAAATTAGAATAAGTGTCTTTTGCCAGACTTTCCAAAAAAAAGCTAAATTACTCCACGTTATCACATAAAATTGTTTGTCAGCTGCATGTTGTTTAAATCACAACAATGATCTGATCTCATTCAGTCCAAGTGGCATCTGTGTTGCAGCACACGATGTTTTTGATTTCTGATATATTGTAGTTCCTTTAAAATACTTAAAGTATTAATGTGAAGCTTAGTGTCGATCACATTTACCTGCAAAATGGCTCTTGGAATTTTATTTTTCTTGATAAATATGATCTCATTTTTAATCTATTATCAAACAGACTATGTGATTAAACTCCTTTGCATTTTGCTAACATATTTACTATGTTGTAATTGTACTTTAACTCGATGAAAACGGGTAAAATCCTACAAAACTGGAACTGCAGTCGCAGTTAGAACTGACTATGACCAACATTTGGTTTGTAGATGGGAGTTGAACAATTTCTTGCTTGCTTTTGAATGTGAAAGGGACTCTATTAAAGATAAATCATTTATACATCGACTTCTAACTCTCAGCAAGAAAGTGAATCAGCTTAAAAACCCCTGGGACCACAGGCCTGCATGTGAAAATACTTGTTTTGTACAACTGTAATGTTTTCAGTGTGATTGTTGTGAGTATTTTTTATATATATTTCCATCTGTCATGCTCTGTATTTTGGCTGTAGAATAATACTTTTTTTATTGTATATTTTGTGGAAAACTTAGCTGTAGATGGACCACAACAATAAAATGTTAGTGAAAGATTAAGATGTAACTCTTGCATCACCTGAAGTCGACCCACAGAGTTGAACTCACGTTCTTTTCACTTGTTTGTGACGCACAACTGGATCAAGATAAAAAAAAAATCTTGACTGTCTTTGTGTTCAGGCGTCTGGCGCGCTCCACCCTCCTCCTCATCCCCTTGTTTGGGATTCACTACACTGTGTTCGCCTTCTCACCTGAGGATGTCAGCAAGAGGGAGAGGCTGGTCTTTGAACTGGGGCTTGGATCCTTCCAGGTCTGTTCCAGTCAACATTTATGTTTTTTTGTCCATCTATTAACACAGAAAAACACACACTTTCATAGATATTTGATTATAAGATGCAGACATTAAGATAAATGTTTACCATCAAGTCTGATTAGTCATTTCCATGCTTCTCCTCAGGGCTTTGTGGTCGCTGTACTCTACTGTTTCCTCAACGGGGAGGTAAGTTATCTTTTTTTTTATCAGTTTACATGTGCTTTATTTATTTTATTTTATTTTATTACAAAAGAAGCTCTGTAAACAGATACAAGAACAAAAATGTTACATATAATTGATGTTTTGTTGTGCCATCTACCGTATATGTTTTGTTATCAAATAAGTCACAAATGGCCGTTAAAACAAGTGTCAATAAGTGTATGGGTATTTTATTTATTATAAAAATGATGAAATAGATATCCTGATGCATGCTCAACAATCCATGTATCTAACAAGGTTGAGTCAGGTCCTCTGAACTGATTTTAATTTGTTAATCCGTCCAGAGGCCCCGACTCAAACTTGATAGTCTGAAATGATTAAATACAAAAGAGAAAACAAAGAATATGTGTGTCTAGATTGTTTCTAGATTCAAAATCTTTACACACATTTTCTCTGTTAAACCTGCTCCTTGTACGTGCACAGTTTTTGTTTTATTGTGCATAATAACAATAACATTAGATTTTTGGCTTTTATTCCAGCAGAGCAAAATTCACATTTTAGTCATTTGTACGGTATAAAACTCACTCATTTTTTTTTCTTTTACTTGGTTTATAATTTGACAAAAGAAACAGAAGAATGTTGAAACCACTGCAGCTTTGATGAAATTTCAGCTGTGAAAAGAAATAAATACATGAACAGGAAGGAAGGGAGAGAAGAAAGCAAACAGGCTAAAAGAGACTGGCACATAAAGCAAATTGTGTATTTTTTTTACAATGTAGCAAATTGACTGGCATTTAAAGCAAACAAATGTATTTTGGTTTATTATTTCAGTAAAAAAGCTTTTGAGTTTTACCCAAAAACTTTAAGTTCAAGTTATGTTTATTTATCATATGCAGGTTAACAGCACGGTGAAATGCTCAGGATGAGAAGAACCGATTCAACTTGCTAAATAAAAAATTTAAAAAAGGCAAACAAGAAATAATAAAGCATGCAATAAGGGCACAAAATAAATTACCAAAAACTGAAAAAGTAAAATATGATATTTACAAGGTCTTAAAGAGAAATAGTAAACAAAAAGTTTCAGCACTTCTTGACAAACCTTAAGTGCACTGTACCTTCTTGTGGAGCTGGCACAGCTTAAAGTACATTAAAAATGACCTTGTGAAGTTTCTCCCTGAAGGTGCAGTCGGAGATCAAGAGGAAATGGCGCAGCTGGACGGTGAACCGGTACTTTGCTGTGGACCTGAAGCAGCAGAGGCATCCTTCATTGGCCAGCAGCGGAGTGAACGGCGGGACTCAGCTGTCCATTCTCAGCAAGAGCAGCTCCCAGATACGGATGTCCAGCCCGCTGGCGGAGAACGCCAACATCAGCCTGCCGACCTGAGCGTCTGATTGTCCCGAGTCGATGTCAAGGTGCCGATCCACTAACTTCAGACCGACCAGAGCAGACCAAAGTGGCCCCTCTCACATTTCTAGATTTTTCCTTTAGAAATGAAAGGGAAAGCATTTAGAGGTGCCCAGCTGGGTTTCAAACTTTAAACCATTATTTTCAAAAATAAAGTACTTGAATATTTTATTTCTACTACACAAACTGTGGGTTGCAAACTTTTATAACTGCTGAAGCACCTTATAATTTGAGTCAAATAAATTATATTCCCCGTTTGTTTCAATTTACCTCATAAACAATCAAGAAAAAAGAATAGTGCTAAAAATTTTAACAACCCAGTGCAAAAGCTAAAACAATTAAATAAAAATAAAAAACAGAAATGCAAAAGATTGACAGATTTAATATAAAGGGTCACCTTTGGCTGTTGGTGTAAAATGAATGTGCTTCAAAGTGCCAAACAGATTTTTGCCTGACTGAATCACTGCACAGTCCAGAGGTAATATCAACCAAACAGTCGCTTTGCTTGTATTAAAGCTCCGTTTAAATGTTTCGTGTTGAATTTAAACTTGTTTTTACAACCAGCCGTAAGTACGGGGTATGTCAAAAATCATATATATATATTTAAATACTGTACTTTAAAAAAGAAGCAGCTCATGGATTGTGTAAATAGTTATTTATGGTGTCTAGATCAGAAAGGCTCCCTTTAGCATAATGTAGTTTAACAGCCTTTACAAAAAGGAACTGGAGCCCAAATCTGTAGAATTTATAACGCGTTCTGGAAAACCAATACATCTTATGGAATATTCCTTTGTAAGAAATTAACATTATCTAAAAATTTAAGTAAACTACAACTCTACGGCGGCGTTTTAATATTCATGCTTGCATTTTTCTTGTAAAGTTCAAAGTCGTTCTTTTCAGCTTCAGGCTCAAAACTTTGTTTTGCCCTTCTGGATGGAGCCTTCAGCTGCACAACGAGAGCTTTCTCCAGCTCGGTTTCTTCAGTTTTGCATATTTCTCAATTGTGATTTTTTTTTTTTTAGGCAGAGCGTGATCATAAACCGAAAATGCCATTTACAGGATGCTTCTGTCAAAAGGCCTTCAATCGTGGAGGTTTTTACAGCAGGGAGTAACACTCACACTGCAAACATCTAGAGCTCATTGAACCATCTCAAGAAGCTTCTTTATTTCATTTTATCACCTCTTACACCCACATTCCAAAGTGCCTAGTCAGTCACTAACAGCTATCACTTTAAAATCCAGTTATTAGTTTAAAATTTAGAAAGCAGATCATTTAAGTCGTTTCCTGAAAAGAACGAACAGCGTGGTGTGTTTTGCGTTGTTTTTTTTTTTTTTTTTTTTTACTATTATTGGTGAAATTCAGCTTTTCTTAACTTGGAGGAGTAATGAGAAGGGTTTTATTTTACCTTTCGATGGACTTTATCTAATTATTTTTTAACAAGGAATTCAATAATGAACCTTGAAAAGCAACACATCGTTCCCAGTCACCCCAGAAGGCTTTAATTTAACAGCTCTTGACAATCATAGCTGAGTGTTGCTCTTTTTTCTTCTGTATTTGTGTGCAAACAAGCGAACCATTAATAACTGTGCAAGCGGGAACAGTTTTGTGATAAAATGTGAAAAAGCATGTACAGAAGGCCTTTTCCATTACATTCAGGTTACTATTTTTTTTACCATCATTCATTTATTAAGTGTTTTTTTTCTACTGTTGAGTAGATATATTTATTTTCCATTTAACCATGTGCCATGTACAGTATGCAAGCTTCTTTACTGATGTCTTATTTTTTACACTGATGTACGCTGATGTTCAAGTGTTCAAAGTGCCATAACTGTGTAATGTTAAATGTTGTTAAAGTTGCAAAAGCATAAGGATGCAATCTCTAAAGCAGCTTGATTTAAAACAAAATAAACATTAAATTGCATCTGCTTTTGGAAAAAAAAAGTGTTTGAGTTAGAAAATTAAAGTAGGATGATTGTGGGAACTGCAAGAGATAAAACACAAACCGCTCTGCTGCTGACGTGCTTCTATCACCAGCAGTCGTTCTGAGCTGCAAGCGGCTCAGAACGAAACGACCATGTTTTTCAAGCTGTTACTGTCTGTGGAGAAAAGAAGAGCTGAACATGACCTCACCTGTGCTGTGAATTCATCTACCACAAGATGGAAGCAAAGTTTGTTGAAGCCATAGAGGGTAAAAGCAAGAGCCTTTGGGAAGCTTTTTATTTTATTTACATTGTTTATATTTAAATCATGGTCTTATCATTATCTACTTGATTGTTTATTGGTTATTTTATAGCCAACAAGCCCTTTTATGGATGTAATTTTGATGTGAAAATACAATGAAAGCTCAAAATTACAGTCAATTTTTGCTTTTCTTTTATGTTTTTCTTTAGTTTTAACCAAAAATGTGAACCGTGTGTGAGCTTGATTAAACTTTTGCCTTGAAAAGGTAGGAAAATCAATTGTAATTTTTAACATAAAAGCAAAATTGAGCACTGTGCGGCTAATAATTGCTGCCAACACAGACCAAATCTCTTGAGTTCGATTGCCAAAACACATTGTGGCGCGCTTAGCTCAATTTAAAATATGAGCGAGTAACATCTTGAAGTATTTCATTGATAATGAGACGCCTGTAAGGATTTATTCCTACTGGCACTTTGAAAGGAGCTGCAGGTTTATAAAAGATTCTGGTTTATGCCAAACTATAATCTATTTTTAAGCCTTACTAAGCCATTTTACTTTTTGTCACCTTTGTCAATGTTGTTCTCGAAACATGACTAAACAAAAAAAAAAGAAAATTATTTAAACCTGATGCTAAAGATGCAAGTCTAACATCAGTCTATCAAAGACTATCACCACAGTCTGTACAGAGAAACCACCTAAAGGTAACGTTGCTTTGGCAATTGTATCAGTTTATCACTTAGATGGCAACTAGAACAGAATAA
This sequence comes from Hypsolebias martinsi, assembly GCA_031762355.1. Lineage (NCBI taxonomy): Eukaryota > Metazoa > Chordata > Actinopteri > Cyprinodontiformes > Rivulidae > Hypsolebias > Hypsolebias martinsi. Next base: position 25,801,133 of record JARVGQ010001954.1, on the reverse strand, counting down.
CTACATTTTTATAAACAAAAACCATCTGTATGTTGCTAAAGTGTTTAAAAAGAAAACGTTAATCTAAAAAGGCAAAGCCTTTTATTTATTTTCCTAAAATATTAAGTAATCCACGTTTTAAATGCACTACTTTATTGCTGAGAAAAAAACAAAACAGATTACACTTTTTTTTTTTGCATTTTGACTTGCAGCAACTGTTTAGATAAAAATGGGTTAACTTAGCCTAACTTTGTCCAAAACACATTTAAACCTGATTTAATTCCTAAATTAACTGCAATGTGTCACTTTATTAAACTGAATGTGCAATGTGTAGTCTCATGGGAAAAAGTTAATTTAAATTTTAAAGTATAATAGATATACTTTAATCCAGTGGTTCCCAATTCTGGCCCCTGAGGAACACCATACTTCATGTTGTTTCCCTGCTCACCTGATTCAGTGATTTGATTACATGGGGTACTTCCTCAAGTTCTGCAGAAGCCTGTTAGTCCCCCATTTATTCAAATCAGGTGTGATAAAGCAGGGAAGCAACTACAAATGTAAAACATGCAGGATGGTGTTCTTCAAGGACCAGAATTGGGAACCATTGCGTTTAATCTAGCCTATTTTGTGAATTTGTGAAGCGTTTTGTTCACAACTTGAGTTTGCACAATATTTCCTATTAAGATCATAAATACGACAGGAAATGAGTGTTTATATGAACACAGTCCGTATGAAACTCCTGCCGAATCACAAGCAGGACTCCAGGAATCATGAGCCCTTTTTCTGAACCCATCAACATCCGAGCCCATGGGTTTATTTCAAAGCTACACACCAACCAGCTGCAACTGCCTATAGTTGCAAATATATTCAACAGGGTTGGTAGATTAAAATAATAATAATAATTTATATTTATTTGCTGTATAAATATCTGTAATTTTGAAAATATCTAAACTTTTGTTTGAAATGCATTGTGTGGTTCATAGCTGCATCTTTGTGTAATGACACTTTCCTTTCTGTTTGAGGCAGTCTCTATGTGAATTTTATGGATTGCCAACAAATTTTGAATGTACAGTTATTGTTGCTCAGCTGCTCTTTGGTGTTGCCTGCTATTAGTTTGCCGCGGTGTACAAATGATGTCTTTTCTCTGTCATATGGTGTATATTTTTGCCATTCAGGTGAACTTATTTGACTAAGATCTATACTGTTTGTGACAGTTTTGTACATTTGTTTATGGTCCAGTTTTCAGAGTGTGTGAGCGTTTGAAATTTGGAGAGTGTATTTCGTATGCATGTGTATGTAACAAGCATTTGTAGGGAATATACTGTAAGTAACTTCAGTGTTGAAAAAAAAAAGTGTTGTTTTATTTATGGTCAAACTGTAATGGTGTGTAAATGTCCTGTAAATGTCCAACATCCACGTCCAAGTTGTGTAAACTGACTGCAAAATAAATGTGTAAGATGCTCTACTTTGCAAAAGACTGAGGTTTATTTTGACTTTTGTTTCATTTGTAAGCAGAAACTTTACCCATAGATTAATTGTGGTTTTAATACAGCTCGTGCAGATGAAATGAAGGAATCCTTCTCAACATTTACAAAAGTTTTAATACGGTTTGAAGAAATCCTTGTCTAAAATAGATGATCTAAAGCTAATTCCAATTCACACTAAAAACAACTCTTAATATAGACAGTTTTTGGCTCCTAATGTCTGTCAATTTTGCTCCGAAGACACTGAAAAAAATGTATTTCTATAGCAACAAACTGCATTCTCAGCTTATTGAACAGACATACACACACAAACCAGGATTTCATTTTTGTACAAAAAAAATCACAACACGTTTTAAGGCAATCTTACTTTTAATTTGGACAATTGTCTAATAATTCACATAAAACAAGGTAGAAACCTCCAGAGATGAGCTTAGATAAATCTTGGTATTTCCCAGTACTGTACGTAAAATCTACAGTTTAGCTTTTCAATTATTGTAAGAACAAAAGGTGGTAAGAATTTTTTTCCCCCTCAATGGTTCCAAACACTAGTCCCTGAGGAACACCATCCTGCATATTTTTGTTGTTCTTCTGCTCCAATACACCTGATTTGAATGAAAAGGTGATTAACAGCCTTCTATCTGTCAAACTTAAGGAAGTAATTAAACCACTGAATCAGGTGTGTGGGAGCAGAGAAACAACTAAAACATGCAGGATGGTGTTCCTCAAGGACCAGACTTGGGAACCACTACTTTATACACCCATTGGCAATTTTTTTTTAGACTTTAGTAATTAAATGATGTTTTAAGTTGCATTTATCATCCAGACGACTGGAGCTCTTTGGATCAACGTTTCAAATTTATAATTAGGAAAATAAATAAATAAATAATACAATAAAATGACAGATGAGAAGAAAAACATATTTATTTATAGTCCATTATAAAGACAAGAAATAACCTGAATTAAGACCCTTCAACATGTTTTCAGTGGCAGCGACATGAAAACATGACCAGAGCATATTTAAGTACACTCACCCACCACTTTACAAGGCACACCTGTTCAATCGCTTGTTAACACAAATCGCTAATCAGCCAATCACATGACAGCAACCCAATGCATTTAGGCATCATCTGCCTAAATAAAGGTTGAATGAATGAATGTAGTGAAGATGAATTGTTCAAACCAAGCATCAGATAAAGGAAGAAAGAGGGTTTAAGTGAATGGTTGGCAGTGGCAATATCTGGCACCATGGTTGTTGGTGCCAGATGTGATGAATATTTGACAAATGGCTTGTCTATTTAGGATTTTCATCCACAAACATATCCAGGATTTATAAAGAGTGGTCCAAAAAATAAAAATATATATAATGTGAGCAGCAAACGTGTGAGCAAAAATGTCCTGTTAAAGTTAGAAGATAATAAGCAGACTGGTTTGTGATGATAGAAAGGCAACATTAGTTCAAAGAAGCACTTGTTACAATCAAGGTCTGCAGAATACATCCCTGAACACAAAACTCATCGAAATTTGAGCTTGATGGGCCACAACAGTAGAAGACCGCACCAGGTGCCATCCGTTTCAGCTAAAACCAGAAAACCAAGGTTAAAACTCACACATGTTCACCAAAAAGAGATTGGAAAGCCATTCCCTGGTTTGATGCGTTTTGCTTCACTGAACCCCAGTGACCTCCACGTCTGAATTCTATTGAGTACCTTTGGGATGTGGCAGACCAGGAAATTCCCCCTCACTGATGTGCAAGCTGACAAATCTGCAGCAACTCTGTGATACTAGCATGTCAATATGGACCAAAATGTTTCCAACATCTTGTTGTAATATACCACAGTGAATTAAGGCGGTTCTGTAAAAGGAGGTCCAACCTGGTACTCACAAGGTGTACCTAATAAAGTAGCCGGTGAGTGTATTTCTTTAATAAACAGTTTTCACATGTTTCTTCATGCAAAATCTCTGTCTTGTCTTACTTTATCTTTGTATTCCAAACTGTAAATTGAACTGAAACTGTTTCCAGCACAGGACCAGTTCGGGCGCTGTTGTTTCTCCATTCACGATGGCAGCATAATGTAGGCGCCATCGATATGAGAGCGCACCCTGGGATCTAGATTGGAGATCTGTGCTGCATCGCCCTCCATGGCCTTTTCTTCGTACTAATGTCAAGTATCCTGACTGTCGTCTCATTCCAGTGTTTGAGTTCTCAAGGAGTTGTTCAAATTATTGATGTAATTATGCTCCTCAGAGGATTTCCATCGTTTTGTTGTTTCTTGACAATCAGATGTTTCTTTCCCATAGAAAATGTGAGTAATCATACTGAGGAGATGTTGGCACTAGAAGGGGGCAGCCCCAGTCCTCCGCGGGTCCGAATTGTGATCTGAGTGATGCTTCTCTTGGCCGGCGTGAGTTGATTTGGACTGTGGCACCTCCACAGCCACTTCCGCAGCTCCGTTTGAACCTGCAGGCAAGAGAGAAACGTGAAGAAAGTGTACAAAAGATTTTCATTGCTAAAACCACCCTTCACCTACCTCTCCATTCATGAAACAGTAGAGAAGTGCCACCACGAACCCCTGCGCCGGAACAGAGAACCTTTTAATAATTTAATACAAATAAATGATTTTCAAGCTTTAACTAAATAGTCTTTTTGGAAAGCCAGTTGCTTTTGAAACATCAGTGTACAGGTAGTCCTCGACTTACGGCGGTCTCGACTTACGACGTTTTGCACTTATGTCACGCATCTATAAAAAGTTTATTTTGAAAAATTTTACTTTGAAAAGCCAAGTTCCGGTTGTACTTCCTGTTTGACGGTAAGAAGCAGTAGCTTGACAGCAGAAACAGTGGCAGTGGAACAGTACAGGAGAGACGGCTGAAACAGCATAGCTGGAACGGCGGTGCACGAGCTAACATGCTGCTAACAGTAGGATGGATGGGTGGATCGTGTTGCCAGACGGCAGAAAACAGCGGGGCTGGACCGGCAGTGCACGAGCTAACATGCTAACAGACGGAGGAAGAAACCAGCTCCCAGTAAGAAATTAACTTTTTTTTCCCCTCCATTATGGCTCCTAAATGTATGTGTTTTTTGATAATTGTGTACGGTAATGTGTTAGGATAGGCTAAGTGCTTGTAAAAATACAGTACTGTGTGTATGAGGGGCCGTTTGGACGTATTTTCCGACTTACGGCGATTTTCGACTTACGAATGGCCGTAGGAACGGATCTCGTTCGTAAGTCGGGGACTACCTGTAATCAATATTTTGTTCATTTTTATTACCTATTATTCGATTAATACTTTTTTTTGTTTGTTTTTTGCATAGGCACGTATTTTCATATGATGAGATGCTTCTAGTGTCTAACTTTTTTGTGTGTGCTATCTGGCATTAATATGTAAATCAATATGAATTAATAAAAAGTTGTTTCAAAACATGTTCCGTTACGTTTGATGTAACTTTAAATGAGCTCTAAAAGTCTCCAGACGGGATGCTTTTCTTGGCACTTCTACAGTTGCCACGGTTACAGGTTGCACATGAGCAGAGCAACAGCACAGCAGAGAGGAAGCACAGAGTGGCAGTAAAGATGTATTTGTTCAACCTAATACAGTATTTTTCACACAATCAGTCATGGTTTTTTGCAAAATTTACATGCCCTGCGACGTAAAGGCTGAAGCGACGTATTTATGGATTTTTTCCCATATTCATAAACCAATCTTTGGCTGAGATATGACAGTTTTCATTCATTCTGACTGAAATTGAACACTAACATTTTCAGCCACTAGATGGCAGTCGAGTAGACAGGAATACTATTGTATCATATAATAGTTAAACGTGGCTATAGTGACATATTCAAAAAAGTTCAAGACAAAAACAACTGGACTTTATTCATTATAATTTACTTTATTGTTTTTGTCTTTAACTTTTTTAATTTACCATGTCCTGGATGACTGAGAAGCTTCACCAGCTATTAAAGACACAACCGGCTTGCCACACTCTTTCACCTTCATTCTACTCACTGTTTGGAGCAACCGTCAAATCAGCTTCATTTTGCTGCACGGCCCCGGCGAAAGCTAATTTGACCATTAAAGTGCATTTATTAAGTAAAAGTTCAACTGAGACACACCTTTGATATAATTTCGAGCAAACAAATAATTGTTTTAGGTGCTTATCTTGTTAAATTTCGAAGAAACGTGCAGCGTTCCTCCTTCCTTTTTCCAACAGCGAATACTTTTGAAACACAGCTGATTTGACCATTAAAGCTCTTTTATTAAGCAAAAGTTAAACTGAGACACACCTTTACTATAATTGCATAAATTGTATAAATAATAGTTTTAAGTGTTAATCTTGGTAAATTCTTGTTAAAGTCCTCCCATGCACGCTCCCGCGGCCGCCATTTGGCAACCCGTTAATTTTTGGCACAACACCGGCCCACATTTCTGGGTTGTCAGTGGTGACGCATAAAAGATGTGACGTATTTGGCAAAGCAACATATTTATGGATTTTTCCACTTTATTAGACATATTTGGACCGATGCGACTTATAAGGCAGAGCGACGTTTACGGCGTAAAATACGGTAACATAAATCCATTCTGCCAGATTTTAAAATCACTCAAATGTTAGCTCAGTATCTGTGTCTGAGCTCAAGGTCTTTTTAGCTGCGGCAACCTTCTGAATTGGGTTGAATCCAACAGTAATCAAAGTTCCATTAACAATCTGTCCAGCGATTCATGAGATATTTTACTAACAAACAAATAGTGAGGATCCATCCATCCATTATCTGCTGCAGTCGGGTCACAGGGGCAGCAGCTTGAGCAGCGAGATAGTGTTAAGAAAAAACAAATCACTGTAATGTCACTTTAACTGGTGATATGTGACTTAGCTGTGCTGCTGATTATCCATGCTGCTGATCTCATGCTGCTGCTGATCTCATGCTGCTGATCTCTTGCCTTTATGAGCTGTATTCATACCAATCTACTCACTACAGTCTCATGTTCGGGCTGCTGTTTAATATTCCGTATTATTTTACATTACTAGTGTTTAGCATATATCGTAGATCTTTTAGCATTCGTTTTAGCTTATATCTTAATGCAGATCCTTACATACTGTTTCTTTTTATACTTTATATTTGTGCTACGTTTGGGTGTAACTGGGACCTTCAGTCCACAGTGTCATTCCACCTCATGTACCACATGATGCGAATGACAGCAAAGAACCTTGAACTTGACCTTAAACGACAGCTAGCGTTCAGCGTACGCCTTGAAGATGACTCTCAACTATTACCACACCAAATATTAGCTCAGTGTGTTTGCTGAGGTCCATTAGCTGTTGCATTCATCTTCAACTGGGTCACTGAGTTGTGTACCCAATGATAACTTTTGGAGAGTTTAATTTAAATTCATTTAGTGTTTCATAAGGTATTTTGCTAACACAGAGACATTTACATGGTCACCCACCTGCTAATAAATGACAGAGTTTAAAGTCTGGACAACTTCTGATCATTTTCTTTGTACCATTTGTCTCCGATGACCACTGTAGCTCTGGTTCCCCCCACACCCCCATCGAGGACCCCAACAAGTCAATGTCTCTCTATCTGCAGTCCTCCTCCACTCCCCCTCTGCTTTCCATAACATCAGTGTGTGGAAACAAATCCTAAATGTCACCTTTATTCCAGGGATGAAGGGCTGATTTATGGCGGCCTGGCCAACACTGAGGAGAAAGAGAGGAGGAGGGAGGAGCTGCCGCTCTAATTAAATCGCATGCAAAGGTCACGCACCCTGACAGCCAATCAGTGAGAGGCCTGAACATTTCTGGGAGAAGCGGGGAAAACCGAATGACACATGCTTCTGTGTGGAGGCAGCTGTCATACACGTTTTAAATGGCAAAAAAAAAAAAAAAAAAAACGCTTTTTGATGCGACAAGCCAGAACCAGCTCAAAACACAAAAAGTTAATTTTCTGGGTCAAGTGGTGTGTGCAGAAACCAGCATGATGATAATAATTCCATTTCTCCAGTTTTAGCTTCTCTCCACTGGCTCCCTGCCAAGTCCAGAATTGAAGTCAAAATCTTACTTTTAACCTACAACGCTCTCAACAACCTAGCTCCATCTTATATTACAGATCTTATTGTTCCATATTTTCCTAACAGAGCACTTCACTCTCA
>JARVGQ010001954.1:25472240-25484362 GCA_031762355.1 Hypsolebias martinsi | reverse complement strand
ACGTAAGTCCGGATTTCCGTAACTCGGGTAGGTCATAAACCGAGGACCACCTGTATTTTAATTCCACAGCAGAGAAAGATATGTCGTCTCCGTCAGTAGGTCTAGGCAAAAAAAAAAAAATCTGTATTGTTATCACTTATCGCGTATTAATTATTAGCCAAATAAGTTTTAACAGATCGGCATATCGGACATCAGCCAAAAAACCAATATCTTGCATCCCTAATTAATTTCTTAAAGTTTTAATAAAGTTTGTTAAGTGGTATACGTTATTTTGGTAACAAATGGACACTTCAGGTCTCTCATGTACGGTAAAAGAGTCCCAGAGGATCACTGGGATTAACCTGTATAAATAAAGGTTAAATTACTGAACGAAAGGAACATGAACGCACGGAAGTACAAAAACACCATCTTTCAGCTGCGGGCGATAATATGCTCTGCTGGAAGTTCTTCTCATCACAAACTGAGGAGACAGTGAGAAGTAGAACGCGATTGTTCATGCATGTAGTGAAAGTGAACGCAGCGTCTGCATTATGTCCACCTTCATAGCTGTCAAGTATCCAGGCAACCATGTGTCCATGTAATCACATTATGAAACAAATTTAGATAAATCTGAAGGTAGAATTCTGGTGATGTTTATTTTGCCGTGACTAAAACTGTGACCTTTCATTACCAGAGCAGCCAGATCAACAACTAAACAACCCCGCCACCTGTAATTAAACACCCCGATGCTGTGAGCGCGTTTCGCCTGGAGCAGGGTCACAGATAAAATCGCATTTTCAAAGCAGACTGGTGCACGGTGCTTCTCTGTTAGCTGTAAAACGGCTCACCCAAACAGTGAGACACTACTGCTTAAATCAGCAGTCAATGAAAGAATCTGGAGTCCACTTACTGACAATAACAGCCGCTCTATATTCCCACTGAGTAATGAGGGGACACCTGAATCCAAAGCAGACAAATGGATTCAGCCATTTTTCTTTATTTCTTTTTGAACTTGCCCCCCCCCCCCTTTTTTTTTTTACTGTGACATTTAAAATATTTTAAGAGGAAAAAGTAAGGGCCGTCACTCTATAGAAACAGAGACCTTACTCCCATCTGAGTAGAAAATGTCACAAGCTTCAGGACGAAGTGAATAATCGGATGTGCAGTCGAGATGGTCATGCAGTTCTACCTAAAAAATGAAAAAATTTGTGTGAGGACTTGGAGAAGTAAGTACAGGGTAGAGTGATAATGGTTTTGCCTAAATCTGTTTGTTTGTCTGAACCATCAGCAAATTGTATTGCTTCAAACCTTGGCACTAACTTTTGGACATAGTTGCCAGGTCTGCCTATTATAAGCGACTTTGGGCTCGTTTTTTTCTAAATTTGCTTGTAAACCTTGTGAGTTGTCTGGTTTTTTGGGCTTGTTTTGAATGTGAAGTTGCTTATTTGGGCTTGGCTATTTTTCCGAGTGAAACTAGTTGATTATCCCCCAGCTCCGCACAATAAAGAAAAGATGAGTTGTAGTAGGTAGTTTGTCTCTTCCACACCCCAGTTTCATGTTTATCGCCCAAGTTGGTGAGGCGACAGGTGCACACATAGACATACATAGACATACAAATATGTCTGTGGGCGTGCACCTCAAACACTCATACTGTGGCCGACCACTAGGGGGCTCCACTCACACGCCGATGTCGGGATATTTTGTTTTTTAAAATATGTAGAAAAAATTACATACGCAAAATGTTTTTTTTTTTTTTATCAGAGCTTAAAAGTATGTTATTCAAAGTGTTTATCATAATTTTGCTGTTGTTTACGTGTAATGTATGTTTGTATTGTTTAAAAACAGCCTGTTTTAAACAATGTGGTGGGGTTGCCAGTTGGGCTTGTTTACATAGAACTGGTTGCTTGTTTTTACCGTGAGATCTGGCAACACTGTTTTTGGAGTTTACACAGTTTGTCAGCAAGCTGTGTCATGAACCACTGCACACATCTGAATGAACTAATCATTGGATTTGCATCTACATTTGATTAAACAGCCAGATCAACGTAAAAATGGCTCCACCTCAGAAACAGTTACAGACCTTGAGATAAACTTTGGTGGGGTAGCAGCTGAGAGAGATTCAAATCACATCGCAACAGCTCACACAGCATCGCATGAGTCTGCATTTCTTTTTATTTTTGAGGTTTAACTAAAGTGACTATAACACACCTCTCAACACAAGATGATTTTAGTGTAAACGTCTGGCATGAAAAGCAGCTGGTGATATACACCCTTCTAGGATTGCTAAATAATTTTACAGTTTTGTGTAATTTTATTGTTTTTAATCATGTTTTGAACTGAATCACCTTAATGGGTTTTTCAGTTGTTGAAAGGAAATGGTGAGGAAGAGGACAAGTGTTCTATAAGTTTACAGATTGCTTGAGAAAATAATCGCAACAAAAAGCCTGTTTCTCACAACATGACAAGAACAACTGTAGAAAATGTGTTCACGGGGAACTGAACCTGGCAGGAACAGTTCTCTAAGCATACAGAGTCAAAGGCAAAATTATTAAACGCATTCCACCAAATCTAATGCTGCGTGAGAAGCAGCTTCTCGAAAAAATAAACAAATAAAATGAGGCAGTTCCAGTCCAGTTGCTACTTTTCACCCCACAACAGCAGCCCTAAAGAGAGACCGTGTCAGATATGAGGGGAATGTCAGCCGGGTTTACAGTCTAGGTGCAGAGCTGCTGTGTAAACGCCTGGTTAGGTTAAGCTTCGAGATGAAGATGCATCATTTTTATCCTTATCTTCTCGCACATTCTCCCTCATTGCTTCTGCACTCTGGTACTCTTTGCTCTCTCAGTGTGCTCCTACTGGACCATTACACATGAGATGCTGTGGTTTCTGCACAGCATCCAATGGTTCTTTAATGGCAGCAGCTGCAACTCTGGAACGCTGCATTACCAAAGTAGATGTAGGATCCTTTTTAATAACTCCAAACAGGAAAAAAAAAAAGAACTAGCCAATCCATCTTTGCAGCCCTCCATGCTGATTTTACAGAACAGTAGAGGGAGAAAGCCTAGTATGGCGGGTGTAAGGATGCTGCTAATTCATAGATGTGATGACAAAAAGAAAGGGGGTGCAGTGCAAGCATCAGATCTTCCCCAAATCCAAAACTCAGCCAAATGCTACAAAGCTGCAGGATAAAAGCTTTGGGAAAAAACAAAAGCAAGCGTGTGTCTATGCTGAACACAACAATGCATCCCAGAAAGCATGCACCTACCTTTATGTTGGGAGGCGGATTACTTCTCTCTGTGCATCTTCTTCTCTGCTGGAGGACCAAAGACGCCCCCATCAGCCGAGAAATGAAAGAAAGAACCACAACAAACTCTCAATAAGCGTTGAACCGTTGAAACAAACGAACGACGAACAAACAAGCAGCTCAACCCAGCTCGTCTCTGTTCAGGATAACTATGACAGGCTATTATGTCTCGTCCTCATCTGGGAAAACAGCTTCATGTTAAGCAGAATGACGCAAGCTAAAATCGCTAAGGCAACTCGTAACGATGCTTTACGACAAACTAAAGAAAACGGAGATGTTTCGCCCCTGGTTTTCCGTCCATCTCGCTGTGATTTTGGTGAAAAGAATAAAGCGGAGCGAGAAAGATGCTTTCAGGCTGAGGCAGCGAGCAGGTCCTTTCACTGTTGGTGCCTACGGAAGCCCGCGTGGCCGCATTTTCCCTTCGCTTTTTTAAATGTATTAATTTGAGATGGAAGAAATACATAAACTCTTTTTTTTTTTAGGGTCCAGATCTGAGGACAGGGTGGTAATTACTATATCAAAAAGATAATTAAGTACTTTAAACTACCATAGTTGCTCTTTTTTCAGTTAAGGTGCCCATCTTTCATCTCAGGCATCTATTTATTTTACAGTTTAGGAGATAAACATGAATATGTTTAAGTTTACAAAAAAAAATCCATGCCAAGTTTAACCTACATTTTAGTTTATTTTCACAAAATATGGGCTTTTCCCTGTTTGTGTTCGTTTGGTCATTCAAATTCATAAAATATGTTTCAATTAAGGCACAAATCAGCAAGACATAATACAAACAATACCTTTTTTGCCTTCAAGTTAAATAGTTTTTTTTTTGTTTGTATCGTTATATAATTTAAAAGAGTATTGTAAAATACATACGATAGAAAAAACTTTTTCTTACATAAAGTAAAACATGCTAGCAGGCTAATACGTTAGCTTGTGAGCTGTGTTGTTTAATATTGTTTAATATTAACAAATTAGCTTCACAAAACAATGCTATCATTTGTATAATTAACGTGAAATAACACTCAACTTTTAAAAACATAGTCCATCCAAGATTAATTTTCTTGTAAAAACGTTGGTCTTCAGTTCACTGTAGTCTTCCTAAACTTTTAAAAGCTGTGATAATTATATTTTAGACCTAAATTCTACGGAGCCCCGGAGGGGACAAAATGCATTTCAAGTTTTTTGAGAAATATTTTTTCCGTGTTCAAGTTGCTCTTTCGCATCATCTAGTGGTAAAGTTGCATTTCAAATACAGTACAGTACTAGTACAGAAGAAAGCAAATAATTTCAGCTGTTGATGAAATGGTTTTATTTTCTCAAGGACATTAATGAAGCCAGAAAGAAAATCTGATTTTTGACTTGCGTGTCAAAAACGAGTTTTCCGATCATCACGTCAACATATAACGTACGCACAGCACCACCTTAAAATCACTGAAAGTCTTGGGTTTGAGACAGAGCCTTGATTACCAAATCTTGGGTCTTCATCTGAATTTAGTGCTTATGAGAACAAAATTCCTGCCAGATTAAACTAAAAATAGTAAAGGAGTAAAAACAAAGAGAAACTTCAGACAAATAAAGCTGGTCTGTCATCTCTGTGGAATAAATAAATCAGCTCCACTTCATTTTCTTCTTGAACCTGGACGCCAAAATGTTCGCAAAACCCAGAAAAATAAACTAAAAAACAACCTGAAACACTGAAATAACACCAACACGCCACATCTGTGTTGTGACGTTACACGGATGTACCAACGCTCAAGCTTTTATTTCCAGACACCTAAATTGCACAATTTGTGGAATGTTAGCAATAATTGGTAAACAATAAACAGTTAACATTTTTGCAACAAAGTGCAGTGCATGTAAAACAAGAGATAAAAAAAATTTAAATCAGGATTTACAGAAGCTAAATTTTGTGTAAAATAAGAACATAAAAAATAATGTGCACAAGTGGGTTTTGTAATGAAGCTTGGAGCAGAAGACCAGCGGGGACTGCTTAAAATCTCAGTCAATAAACCAATGGAGCCATCCGTTTTTCTGTTCTAAGATGATCAGTAACAAGGTGGCAAAGCTCAATAGTTTATATAATTAAAGTCAAATAATTATTCCTGACTGCTCCAAGACAAATGCTGTAGTCACTTTTGAAGCTCATTTGATGCTGTGAACATTTTTCTGAAATTTGCGCTCGTCTTGGGCAAAGTATTACAACTTTAGAACAATACTCTAATATTAACGTCCTTTTATTCCCATATCTTTCCCGAGGCATTTAAAAAACACTATGTGGGCCATTTATGTGGATTAAAGAATCCATAATTAGCAATGAGCAGATACAGAAACATCTGACAGACCAAGTTTTAAACGACAACCTTCTCGTGCTTTACAGGAAAAGCAAATCAAACATTAAACACACACACGCACACATTTTCAAATACTCCTGTGTAATTTTTACCTACCATTCAACAAGTGTGGTCAGAAAGATGCCAACTTAGCTGCAGAATATTATATTTTCACAGCTTAACATTGCAGATGACTTGCACAACTCATCAGGTTGTTCAGTTTAGCTCATCTGAAGAGTGAAGGAGGGGAAGAAGTTTACAGGAAAATCAACGTTTTACCTTTTTTGTACCAGTTTTTTTTTTATATACGTCTATGCTTCCCCTTAAAAATAACTCGCACATGAATGATAGTTAAAAATAAAACCAGGTAAATATAGACATTTAAATAATTTACGACATATGTACACAATAATCCATCTCATTGTTCCAGCAGTATCCTCTTCTCAGAGTGTGAGAACGTCTTCTAATCTCCCATCTTTACTTTTGAGGTCTGAGAAGGAAAGACAGAAATAATTTTTACTATAAACATCTGAAAAGGATGCGAGGAAATAAAAACAGAGGTAACTCTCATTTACCTGCAGAATGGCTACGATGACACCAAACAGGCCAATGGCGCTGCCAAAGATTTCCACGATGAGGATCTTCACAAACAGGCTCGCGTTCTGGGCGTCAGCCAGCGCTGCTCCACTGCCAACGATGCCCACGCAGATCCCACAGAAAAGGTTGGAAAAGCCCACAGTCAGACCAGCCCCAAACATGGAGTAACCTGACAGAAAAAGGAACAAAATGAGTCAAGAAACTTAGAAAATAAAAAATAAAAATAAATAAAGGAAATACCATATTTTTCGCCCTGTAAGTCGTGATTTTTCCGCATAATTTACATACCCTGCAACTACAGGTCGAAGCGACGTATTTATGGATTTTTTCCCATATTTATAAACCAATTTTTGGCTTAGACATGACCGTTTTCATACATTCTGACTGAAAATATTGAACACTACCATTTTCAGCCGCTAGATGTCACTTGAGTAGTATGGCATGCCATTGTTACATGTAATAGGTAAAAGTGACTTAATGACAAATTCAAAAAAGTTCAAGGCAAAAACAACTGGACTTTATTTATTATACTTTGTTTTTGTCTTGAACTTTTTTAATTTTACCATGTCTTAGATGACTGAGAATCTTCACCAGCTATTAATGATACAATTGGCTTGCCTCAGTCTCCCCACCTTTGTTCTGCTTGCTGCTTGGACCGACCATCAAATTATGTCGCTGCACCGCCCTGGCGAAATGCAACTAATATTACCATTGAAGTGCATTTATTAAGTAAAAGTTAGACGACACACCTTTACTATAATTTCGAGCAAACAAATAATTGTTTTTGTGTGTTAATCTTGTTACATTTTTGTTAAAGTCCTCCCGTACATGCTCCCGTGGCCGCCAATGGGCAGCCAATCAATTTTTGGCACACCGGCCCATATTTCCAGGTTGACAGCAATGACGCATAACAAATGTGACACGTCAGCGGTGACGCATAATAGATGCGACTTACATGGCGAAGCAACATATTCATGGATTGTTCTACTTTATTAGACATATTTGGACTCATAAGACTTCAAGGGCGGAGTGACATGTACGGCGTAAAATACGGTATATGCTTCCTGCTAAGACAAAAATACACAAGTGAAAGGTTGGCAATGTCTACGTGGAATTTTATGCTGAAATTGTCAACTTTTTTCAAGCCCATTTAAATTTCTGTTGCTTCTCGCCTGTTTTCTTACCAGCTTGGTAATTTCGTGCTCCAATGGTCTCAGGGGTTGTTCCACTGAAGTTCTGGAAGATGAGAGATTATTTTAAGAAACAGCCACCCATCTTCGTTCTGCTTTTTGAATTATATTTCAGCCCTTTACATCTTAGAGCTCAAGCTTTCTTCCAGCCTTGTATACGTTTATAAAAAGAAGGAAAGGTGATATTTACCTCAGCCATGTTGCTGATGACAATAGCCATGATGATCCCATAAATGGCGACAGCTTCGCAGAAGATAATGCTACAGAAACAAGAGCATAAAAAAATAAAATCTCTCCATTCAAATAAAATTCAATTGAAAGGGAAACATCAAAAGGTAATTATTTTGTCATTTTGTGTCTAACTGTAGTTATTACTGGTGGGATTCTGTCTATCTGAACACTTCTGATGTCTAAATAAGCCTACCTGACCAAATTTTTGGTTTTGATTCGTGGGGCCTTGACACCGCCACCAATGATGCTGGAGCCAGTGATGTAGATGCCCCTAGAAAAACAAGGACAAAACAAAACTATTAGTGCAACATTTTTCACATCAGAGGAATTATCTGATCCATAGCCAGAAGACTGTTGACCATTTATTCAGCCAAAAATTTACTCTAACCTGCCTGAGGATGGTCACGAACATTTGCTTCCATGAACCCAACTTCTGTGATCCAATTAGTTCTAAATGCATCCGAGACATGGCCATTATAACAAAGCCCCCTGAGGATTGTTCTTAACGATCCATTTAAACTAACAGCTCTACACATTTTACATAAACTACATATTAAAGAAGGTAGAGAGAACTGAATATTTGGATTTAAAGAAGATTATTCTTGTCTAAATGAAGCTAATTATGATGCAAAGCAAGTTGTCATCTCACAGTAAAAAAAACTTTACTTAGAAATGTATGGAAAACACACAAGAGCGTTCGTTTATTTTAAAGTGAGACAACAGGAAATAATATTCTTAATTCAGAGGCCAGTTCAGTACAGACAGAGCCTGAATAATCTTTAATCTCTTCACAGTTAAAGCTTTACAGCATAATGGTTAAGTTTGTAGTTTTATTTGCATCTGTTAAGATGATTCTGTTGATCGAGAACAGAAAAAACTTGTCTGTTAAAGTAAATTAAAATTAACTCAGGAGAGCAACTTCCCTATATATTTGATCTCGGCCTGTCCTTCATAAACTGAAGCTTAAAACAAATCAGAACGTGATAATATGCTGTAAAATGAGAATTCCAAGATGCCACAATAAGGGACTGATACTTCTGTAACAGTACATCATAGTACATGTACTTTGATGTAACATACACCATTATTTATTATTCAAATTAACTTTAAATGGAACTTTGAAAAGAGAGTCCAATATTTTAAAACAAACTTGACATTTTAAGATGGCCATTACTTCAATACTCTGCCTAAATTTTCCTCTGATTGTCAAACAAAAATAAAAAACTGGCGTAAGTTTTTGTTTCTTGTTCGGCACTCACCAGGCAGCTCCCACCACAGACAGAGAGATGGCCAAACCAATGCCCAGATTGGCCCACATAAAAGGAGACGTCTCCGTCAGGAACCTGAGGGATAAAAATGCAAGGAAGTACTTTAACATCAAAAACATCAAAACAACTGTTTATTGACTTAGTTTAGCTTCAACCCATTATGTAGTTTTAATTAAAATTTGAGGGGAAATATATAGTTTTGCAGGATTAATGTGCAATATGCAGCCCAACTGGCTCCATGAGATGGTTCCCTGAAGTAAAACATGGCCCGTCAGTTCATCTGATTGTCTCCAAACATGCAAGAAGACAAAAAAAAAAAAAACCTCCTATATGTCATTTCCTTCATGCTACAATTTTATTTTTGCAAAATAAAAAATAAAAAAGACAATACGTTCATTTTAAAAGAGAGGAAACACATTTTGACTGAACACTGCAGCACAGTAGTTGTCAGGAAAAACATGCTGAAATGTGATTGATTCAGCAGATGTCTCAGACATTGCAATGCAGAAATGTATTTGACGTCCTTTCAAAGAGCTGTATTTAGTCTAAATAATCAGGCTGTACAACATACTGTATTCCATATTGTTTGTGTAAAGAGCAGATCATGTCTGAATCCATTTGAGAATACAGCAGGTAATTTCCCCACACACAGTTATCACATTTACTGGTCTTTTTTATTTTTTTTATTTTACTATAATCTACAAAGTCCAGCAGATAAACCTGCAGACTTTGTTTGGAGCATGTCCTGCTTCCTGTGTGGCCCACATGCCACTCCAGAGTACTTCTACAGCCCAACAAGTCTCACGCACAAGCCTTCTGTTTCTGGTAGTGTAACCATTAAGTCAAATTTAATTACCAAATTTCAGAACAAAGTCATATTTTTATCTAACAGTGTTATGAAAACAAACAATTGATCAGCCATGTGAACACAGTTTACCGGTAGTACCACCCCATCTCACTATTTAAGAAAACCTCAGACTAATGTGTCAAAGTAGAGGAAGTACAGTACTCAAAATGAGCCACAACGACAGACATCAGAAAGTAATATTTAATTTAAGGCAGTGATTTTAAATGGTAGGAACATTAAATTAAAAAAAAAAAAAACTACCAAAACTGCTTCAAACATCTTATATTCCTGTAAAATAATGACTATGTTGTTTACTCTTGTGGATTTCAGCAAGAGAACAAAAGGTTATCTGTATGGTATTTATATTTCTTAGGATGGTGCAACAAAGGAACTAAAGATTTTATTTTCTTACAACAACAACAAAGTGTGCATAAAGTTGAAATAATGTATTTTAAATATTTCAGCTTGTACTGTTTTGTGCTTTGGTCATTTTTTAAGACTCAAAAAAAAAAAAAAAGACTATGAAAACTGATCTTACCATGCCACATCGAAACGGAATCCAAGGTCAAATATGGTGTAACAGATACCTGTGAGGTAAACAGAAAGATGACAGCTTGCAGGTGAGTCAATTACAGCAACATGTTCTTGCTTAGACATGACTGTCTCACATGAATGTGACAACTAATGTGAAAATATTTTAATTTCTGAACACTGTGCTTCCAAGGATCAGATTTTCTGTAAACAGTCTACAAAGATCAACACTAAACCTAAAGAATTACTGACAGCAATACTTGAGGAAAACTACGACAACCCTAACAACGTGGAAACAAGCTGGAACATCTGTGTGATGGCTCAGTTTCACGTGGAAACATCTGCAGTTCCTTTTTTTAAGACGCCTATGTTGTAATAAATAAAAAAATAGCATGCTACCATTATGATAGGGCAACCTAAAGCTTTAAGCTGCTAAAACGGAAGCAAGAGACTACGTAGACATAACTAAATGACTTCTATTTCTAATAAATAAATAAATAAATAGTCAACATAAATCGTCACAGCTTCTGTCCGGTGAAGTTAGCTCAGTGGCTAGCATGAAGAGAGCTAGCAAGAAGCTAACGTGAGCAGCTCGCCTCGCAGATAAATGAACAAACCCGATCATTTTCAAAGCAAGTTGTTTATTAGGTCTCCAGCTACTAATATATACAAAAAGTCTTGACTTCCAATTGGCTAAGTGAACAAACAGCTCAAGCAGCTAGCTGAATGGACCGCAGCAACGCTAGTTCCAAGATTTAGCCAGGACCCACAAGCTGCTTCAACTCATTGAAGACGACAATAAATGAGGATTATTGGGGAAGTGTGAACGCGTATAAAAACAATTCACTGATTCAACTGTTACGAGTGAATTACACGAGAATCTGTACCCTTACCTACGATTAGTATGGTGCTCCAGAAGGCCAAAGTGACCCCCGTGTAAAGAATGGCGTGTCCGTTCATCATCCACTCCAGCAGCATCTGTCCGGTACTCTAAACTGCTAGAGCAGCGGGTTGCACTTGGCTCAAATTTAAAATTTGAGGCCAGAAAGGAACAAGGGAACAACAAAAACCCTTTCCAAAGACGCTAGCTATCAATGGAGGAGGAAGAACACCAAAAGGAGAAGCAGGTGATGTCAGCTGATTCGGTTCGACTAGCATGTGACCGAGGGGAGGAGTGGAAGGAAGGCCGCATTCTTCAACGCCGCTTTAACCAAAACATTCACTTATTCACGACCCTTTACAGCATTGCAGTTATTCATACAATAAACACACAAGGCAAAACGCTTCATTTTATAATTTGAGTCATATACTGTAGTTTGTAAATAAATCCTAAAAGGCTGCATCCCTTAAAACTGAGTTTAATGCAACTTCCAAACTGACCGCTAGGTGTCACTGCTGTAACACATTTCACAGTGTGGCAATGTTGATTTCTATAGACAGCTCATAATTTTTATGTAAAACATCATAAAAACTGTGGTTTGTTACAGCTCACTCACAAATTTCACACATGACATCTATAGAATAAATATATACATTCAATTTAATAAAGATTGTGTCAGTTAGGACCAAATAAATACAAAGAAATCAACCATTCATATGACCTCAATCAGGCCGGCTAGTTTTTTTTAGATCTGGAATAAAAAAAAATAATAATAAATAAATAATTATTGGGTGTTGATACCCTAAGTGTATCAGTGTATGTTATTTAGCATGCATACTTAGGTAATGTATGTAGATATTTAGTTGTGTAAACATGTTTGTGCAGGTTTGTGTGTAAATATGGATATACAGTATATATATTTATAGTAAGTTACTGCAAAGTCATGAATGTTCTAAGTTCTTAGG
>JARVGQ010001954.1:25432024-25444402 GCA_031762355.1 Hypsolebias martinsi | reverse complement strand
ATATGTGTAAACATTAAGATTTGCCCATTTACCTGTTGAGGAAAAGCTGTGCCCAGAAAAGGCTCCTGCTGTAGACTTTTTTTTTTTTTTTTCTGGTGTATCTACAATGACAAAATGTGTTATATGCCTAGTCTTCTTAACCGATTTGTTGAAGCGATGTTAGATTTAAAGGAATCACTTTGTTAACTCTAAATTGTCTCTTGCTGTGAGTCCGTCTCATTTGTCTCCATGTAACCTGGTGATTGTCTTGTGACCTCTCCAGGGTGTACCTCGCCTCTCACACAGTAACCGCTGGAGATAGGTACCAGCCCCGCTGTGACCCTGAATGGGAAAAAGGCTAGAAAAAGAAAATAAGACCGATGCATCAGTTTGCTGTATTTTTTGTCATCAGTTACTGCTGTAGTGATATCTCACTGAAAAATGTGGCATACTCACTTGTTGCTGATCTCAACAACGTTACAAAGCAGGACTCCTGCATTTGAGACACTTTCTTGTTTCTGTAGGTTTTCTTTGTGTGAGGGAAAAAATGCCTTCTTTTGTATACAGTACTTTAAGAAAGCAACTGTTTTGGGTTGCTGGATCTACATTCTTGTCCTCACATTGTTAGCTGCTCAAAAAAAAAAAAAAAGACAAAGAAACTGAAATGAGCATCTGTCTTTGAGATATGACTAAACCTCTAAATCGGATCATATTCTCCTTTATTTTCCAACATACCTTGACTATAAAACCATCTGCCTTCCTGGTTTACTTCAGACCACAACACTTTTGCTGCTTTCAGAGGTTCTTCCATACTGCCCTCCAACCAGTGATTCATTTGCACTTGTGATTAATTGCAGCAATATTGTGCTTAAACAAGTGACAGTTCCTGAAAATATGCTGTTTTTTTTCCCTTTGTCATGAACAGCAAGCGATAATTGGCACAGTTGTTGAACACTGTACCAAAACACCTGATTTTACAAGAGCAACTTGACCTGTGACCGTCTGTACTCCTTATCACTGCCACTGATGTTGCAGAGCAATCTGTTTTTTTCTGTTCATTTTATTTTTTAATCAAATTAAGTGAGTGCTTGATTCCATTTTGTCAGTGAAACACTAACAAATAAGACAAACAATATTCAACAAAACAATGATATTTAATTGCATATTGTTACACACTGTTAATTGTTTGTTTGAACAACAATAATGGTAAAATTGTTGTTTCAGTGGTGAACGTCAGTCAGTTTGTTCAGTCTGCAGAGTGGGTCCACGTGAAGAACTGAAACACAAGCTTTACTTTATATTAAACTATTGAAGCCAACCCAATTCAAGATGGCCACCTCAGCTGACTGGCAGCTGATTTTTAAAAATCCATATTTAGCTAGGATCTTTTGTAGTAATGGCTGAGCATCATCCTCAATTCATTCTTTGAGCACTAACCCTAACAGAACAGGATTTTAATGATTACTAAGTCCTTAATCTCTATGCTATAAACCAGAACCTGACCATGAGTGTGATGATGAAAATGAGATGTGTGGACATTTTGGGTAAAACCAATTGACTCTATTAAATTACTAAAGGCTATGATCAAGCTATCACTTTCAACATCTACATGAATATTGAAATACCCCATTATTATGACTTTATTAGTATTCAGTAATAAGTCAGACCAATAAAAATCAGAGAATTCAGATGAAAACAGAATAAGGGCCTGGTGGACGATATAAGTCAAGTAAATCTGGCTTTTCTGATTTCCATTTTGAATGAGAAAGACTCAGGGACAACAACTCACAAGTATTATAACTAATAATCAGTTTAGCATTTACCAATATTCCATACTGAACGATAGCAGCTCCTCCACCTTGACCGGTTGTTCTAGGAACATGAAAATTCAAATAACTAGCAGGTGTGGATTCATTTATAATAACAAAATCCTCCTGCTGCAACCAGGTTTCTGTCAGTCAGACACAATAACCCGGTGATTGTCTTGCAACCTCTCCAGGGCGTACCTCGCCTCCCACACAATGACCACTGGAGATAGGTACCAGCTCCGCTGTGACCCTGGATGGGGAACAAAGCTAGAAAAAAAAATGGGACAGATCTGCATCAATATGATGATCAGTTAGATCATTAAAAGATCTGATGTTCATTAATCCACACTTAATGATTTTATTATTTTGTTCTGAGAAATGTCTCTATGTGGCCCTGTGATGGACTTGTGACCCATCCAGGGTGTACCCCACCCCTCACAGTGATTGCTGGACATGGGCACTGGCGACCCCCCTGACCCAAAATGGAAGAAGCGGGTAAAAGATCATGGCTAGATGGATGGACGGATGATTTGTCATTTATTTAATTTGAGCCATGGGCGAGTTGACACTGTTTGGATGGGGGTTTGGGCGGGTAAATAGTGGAGAGGCAGCGGAGAGGTGTGACGGACTACAACTCTGCTTCCTGGACTGGACCCTGGGTTGTCAATCATTTGGAGTACTAACAAAATCAGCCAAATTTCTAGAAAGAAGAGCGGCTCCATTCAAAGTGGGATGGATGCCATCTCTCTGCAGACCAGATTCTCCCCAAAAAGAATTCCAGTTATCTATGTATATAGCCCACATTGTTTTCAGGGCACCACATGGACAGCTAGCAACTGAACAATGAAATACGACTAAACATGCCATCGCTGGTCAGGTTGGGGAGGGGCCCTGAGAAAACTACAAATCAGTGGAATTATGGAACCACTGGACAGATTATAGTGATATTTTCAGAATGTACCGTAATCACTGACTGTACCTCTAGAACTCTTCAACATCTGGAGTCATTCCAATTAAAGATTGCTACACAAACTGAAATTAGTCAACCCCCAAAATGTTTTTAATTCTTTCAGTTTTACAGATATTGAGCTAAATTCTGTGGTAGTAATTGAGAGTGATCCTCAGTCTATTCGCTCAGACCTTGCACGACCCCACAATATCACATACAGTTGCACATAATGTTATTTATGAGGGTTCATTAAAACTGTTTGTTGTCAGCGTAAGAGGATCTTGGTCTAAAGTGATATGCATTCCTTCAAGAAATGCTGAACCTTACATTTGCTGATGTTATGCAATTCCAGTTCGGTTGAGCAAATAACTGATGAGATGTAACATTTATGAGCACCATAGAAACTAAATAGAAACACTTTAACATGAACTGGTCAAGCTGGACAGACTGCTATATGATTTTTTTTTTTAATAGCAACAAACTTGGAATTTTGATTTATGCTAGAAGGAACAGAATCAGATAAACACAAGCCTGTGGCACAATGATTTATCTGTCCAGTTTTATTATGTTTTACTTTGCAAAATGCATCAGAGAGCTGAAGCATGACCGGCCTGACTGTGATCGAGTGGAGATGGACTCATTGAAAATCAAGCAGGTATAGGAAGGAGAATGCTTAAAAGGATCCCCAATGTTATGCCCAAACTTCACCATCACTTCAGCCAAGCTTAGTTTTTAGTACAACAAACGGTACATTTTGAAGTTTTTTTGAAAACTAAACATTGCACAAAGTTCTTAAGGACAAGAAGTGAAAGTGTCCTTCCACGCTAAAAGGATTGAGCCTGTACAATCAAAAGGGTCATGCAATCTGATTCCATTAAACTTGATTACTGATTGTTCTTCATTTTTCTAAAAGTGCTTTCTGTCAACCTTACTTTGACTTCCTCTCTTTTATCATTCTCAGACAAGATGGACCACAGTGTCTTATAGAGACCTTTAAAAGCCATATGTAGTATGCGGAGGAGTTTTGCAGTTCAGTTCTTGGCTCACATGAAGCATTTCCTGCTGGAGCTCTTAAGCTATTTTCACACTTTCACGGCGGCCCCTAAAATGTTTGATACGTTAACAATGGGAGCTGTCTATGAATATGCAAACGAATGAATTAGTCAGACTTTTTAGCAGAGTTTACTCAGCCATATTCCTAGAAGTCTTAATAATGTCTGATTGAACATTGACGGAAAGAGCAGGTAGCTGTTCATAGAACTCGTGCAGAGCACTGACGTTTACAGCACCGTCATTTATTCTGCTCCACTGCTTATTACTTTCCACTATGTTAATATTACAGACCCATTGTAATACATGTAATGTGGCTATACAGCAGTATAGTAACAAATAGTTAATGTCAATATTTTAAACAAAGATTTTTGTGCTACCTGTTAGCACTCAGGATGTCCATTGAGAATCAGTCTAAGCCACCACAAACCTTAAGTCAGTACCTGCCAAACATGAAGTTATAGTCATTTTAGTGTTTTATTTGCATTTTACGTTTAATTGACTGTGGTGGCCATCTTGAATTGTACTTATTACAAAAGTTGCTCCGCTGTAGATGGATATCCAATGATTATTATTCAAAAATGTCATTAAAATACATCCACTGGTTTCTATATTTTGTTAATAGAGAGACACACAAACAGTTGTTGCAGATATTACTGCAGGGAGTGAGGGGAGTGGTGCGCAGAGGTTAGAGACGGTGGGCCTGTGATCGGAAGATCGCCGGTTCAAGCCCCGATACTGACAACATCATCAAAAAAAATGTGGATAGAAAAAAGGTGGAACACCCACACCTGCCTCCAGCCTCAATCGCCCCACTCTGGGCCCCTGAGCAAGGCCCTTAACTCCCACCATCTGCTCCCTAAAAACAGGTCTCTCTTGATAATGAGTCCTTGTGGCTCAATGAGACTACCTGCATAAATAAAGGAACAAATTAAAAAAAGTTAACCCTTCCACCATGTGATCTGTAGTTTGGCTCACTTGTGTTCATTCTCCCTCTCTCCCCAAATTTGTGCAGGGTCCTGCCTGAAGGCTAATCAATAATTTACTATGTGTTCAAGACTGTCCCCATCTACAAAGAAATAACCACTTTCTCACTCTGGCTTTGGCAAGGTGGCATGCATGCTTCTCAACAAGATGCTTGAGACCGGGATACTTTCCTGTCAGGACATGCTGTTCCAGTGGTGTGTACATAATCTTCAAGCAAAGTGCCTATTTTTGTTGTCTCTCTCTCGCTCTCTCGCGTTCTCTCTCTCTCTCTCTCTCTCTCTTTCTTTTTGATAAGTTAATTTTAAGAGGAATATTGTTATTTTGAGACTTTTCATGCCCATGTATTTGTAGAAGTAAATTTGATTTTTGAAATAAATATATTTATATGTAAAATCTAATATATTCATTTATTTTCTGCTATTAATTGAAGACTGGGGGGGTGGGGGTGCACAGTATGAGCTGCCATTTCTACACCTCCTTTTCCTTAGCTGAATCTTCAAGCTCTAAACAGAACCACCCCCCATCGAGGCATTCCCAGAAAAACTGAGATTTACTGTGATTTTTGCTGCAAGTTTGAAGTCTGCACCAACATCTTATCTGCAGAGGTTTTCTCTAGGAAATGTCTGGAGAGCCCTTTTCCTCATCTTCTCAGGACGACAAGGATCAGCAACTTTATTCTGTACCTCTTCCCTGAATGAGTGACCTTATACCAAAGGGTAAGCCCAGTCATCGTTTAGAGAAACCTCATTATATACACAATCAAATTCTTTCAGTCACTACTCGCAGGTCACGGCCTTAGATAAGGGTTAGAAAACTGGTTAAATTGATAGCTTCACCTTCAGGTGTGTTCTCTCCTCATAGACCTGTACAGCATTCACATCATACTGACACCACCAAGACTTTACGGTGCATAGCTCCACCTGAAGAAGCAGCTCATTCCTAACCCAGAGTCCTACTTTTTCAAGAATGATGACAATGGTGTCAAACTTCTCATCTCACCTTGCATTACATTCAGATCTAAGCTGTCTCATGGCCTCCAGGAGGTCTGCACTCATTATACGCAAATAGGACAACATCATCTGCAAAAAAGCAAATATTCAATTTGAACCTAGCCCAATTGAAAACTGACTCTCTCTGGCTAAACCCGAAGCTTCTGAAATTCAAAGACCAGACCATGAATGCCATTCAGGTGGAGTTCATCTCCCACCAGAAACAAGTTTGGCTTTTTTATTTTTACAAGTACTGTGATGTAAGCTGTCACTTCAGTCCAACCATAGAATGTTTAGTAGAGGAACCCCTAAAATCCTGTTATTGTCAGGTAAATAATAAAACATGTGCTATGTGTTGTCATCATTGTTTTTTCCAATACAATGGTAAAATCGGTTCTCTGCATTTAAACTATCGCACCAGAGATACACCCAGGGGGAGCAGTGGGCAGCTATGTGAGCACCTGGGGAGCAACTGGGGATTGGGTGTCTTGCTCAGAGACACCACGACATGTGGGAATGACTTGGGATCGAGCCTGGGGCTCTCGGGTCCAGGGTCGGCTGCCCTGCCTCTGCCGCATCTCAGCCTCAAAGAACTTTGATAAAAAAAGGTTCTTATAGGCTAATATTCTTAATATTATATGCTAATATTGGCTGCACGGTGTCTCAGTTGGTGGAGCTGTTGCCTCTCAGTGAGAAGGTCACCGGTCAAATCCCGGCTAGGGACCTTTCTGGGTGGCGTTTACATGTTCTCTTCTTGCATGTGTGGGTTTTCTCCGGGTCCTCCAGTTTCCTCCCACATACCAAAAACATGCATGTTAGGCTGATTGGTAACTCTGAACTGGGTGAACGTGTGAATGTGAGTTTGCCTCGTTTGTCTCTATGTGTCCCTGTGATGGACTGGAGACCAGTCCCGGGTGTCCCCCACCTCTTGCACAGTGACCACTGGATATGGGCACCAGTGAACACAGTGACCAGAAAAGGAAAGTAAAGATAATGAATGAATGAATGAATGAATGAATGAATGAATGAATGAATGAATGAATGTTTTAAATTCTGTGTGGAAGATAAGTGACACTGGTTATATATTTATTTTATTTTTTATTTTTTATTTTGGGGGCCAATTATGAAAACTGGATGAAGGGATAATGTTGCTAGGAAACCATAACATTAAGACATTTATCCCAAAGTCATGCACTAGCCCACATGCAATGAGTTTTGTGTGTGTGTGTGTGTGTGTGTGTGTGTATGCCTCCCCTCGCTAATGCGCCTGTGTGTCCTTGCTCTTGCTCATTCTATAAAGCCGCCAGCATCTCCTTCCCTCCGCTCTCTGTGATTTCTGCTGAAGCGTTCGCAAAGATCAACAAAGCTCAGCTCGGACGATGAACAATGAGCGACACCTGAGGTTAATTCCTTTTGTTGGATCCAAGGATTTTGTCGGTCACAGTTTTGTCCAAGTTGAAGAGCAAACCTTGACTCTTACACTGACCAGCGTTTTGTGCATCCCTGAATGATCAAGTTACAGTATTCTCTTTTTTTTTTTTTTTCCCCCCACAACAATGCAAATTCCCTGAATGGTAAAAGGCTCGGATCTCACTGGGAAGAACGTCGGTGGAACAAAAAGGTTTAAATAAGCTCAGCGGAGATTTTTACAGCTGTAACTGAGTTCACAGAAGACGCCTGTTTGCATCTTGACATAAGCTCTGCTGTCTGTGCTTAGCTCACAAAGCAGAAACTCTGCATGCTTTAAATCTTGCAGGGGTGTTATGATTGCTTGTTAGTGGGGAGATTTAATTCATGTAGCTCTGAGGAAAAGACTCTCTCTGTCCCATTCAAACCCAAATTGCTCTCCATGGTAGGCACCAGTAGAACAAATACAAAGTACTTTACTGCAGCTTTAGAAGACACTTTGTCAGTCTGATCCTGTTATTTGTTTTATCCTGGAAGTTTTCTTTTGACTCTAACAGCATTCTCCAGTCTAAACCCTTTATTTTTCCTTTTAAGCTTTTTGCTGCCTCAACTTTCTCTTGCGATCTACAACAATCGTTATTTTTTTCCAAGTCTTTTTGGACACTTTCCATCTGCTTTCTTGCTTTATTTCATCAGTTGTCTTTCCTGCTTTGCCACAGAAAGCATACTGCACACACTGCACACCCCCTCTGCCTCTTCACCTCACTCCACCTGCTCCCCTCAGTCTTTCTCTCACTTCTCTTGCAACGACGCACCGTTCCGACACCATGTACTCCTCCGAGGAGCTGTGGAACTCCACCGAGCTGGCTGGGATCAACGGATCCGAAGCGAACTTCTCTCAGGGAAAACGTTCATACAGTGCAGAGGAGGAAGGAAATGAGCATCCTTTTCTCACCGACGCCTGGCTGGTTCCTCTGTTCTTCTCCCTCATCATGCTGGCCGGACTGGTGGGAAACTCTCTGGTCATTTATGTCATTTCCAAGCACAGACAGATGCGGACAGCCACCAACTTCTACATAGGTGAGCAAAAGTTGGCAAGTGTGCATTTTGATTTCTAGTCATTTGTAAAAGGGACTTAGGATCAAAATGAAGAAAAGAGTGTGGGGCAACACTGAATCAATGTTAAAACCATATAAAAGGGCAAATATTAAAAGTAAAGGCTGTGAATGTTACATTTACTTATCTGGTTAACCTAATATTCAGGTCTACAATTGTTAAAAAGTAAGTTTGGTGAAGCTTATCTTTATAATCTTACTACTCCTTGCACAAATGATGCTAAGTGATAAATGCTTTTTAAGTGTTACTTTGTCCTGTTGAGTGCAAAAAAACATTATGCAAATAAGTTTTGACACCACAGTCCTGTTACATTTGTTTCAAAACCATCCACACCATCCATTGGAAGCAGATCAGGATTGTAGTCTTTCAGTGCACATCTTTTTTTTTTCTCTCTCCATTCATACATTTGTGTTGAGGGCAGAAAATTGTTTTGTATTTTCTTGAAAAAAGCTTGAATGTCCTTGAAGAGGATTTTTGCTGCCAAATAAAAAGAGATGCAACCCCATACATTTGACCAGGTGAAGACACAAGCTGAAATGAAACATCAATATATATGTTTTGTGGCAAGGAGTAAATGTGCCCCAGCTTTAGTTCATTCTTTACTGATGCAGCCCCATCACGGAACATGAGTCAGCTTGATCCTTATTTTTTTTTTTTTAGTCTGAAACACACACATTTGTTTATTGTAATACCTAATGACTGATTCTGATGATGAGAGTGACATTTTACTCTCAGTGACGGCTGTTATATAATACAATTTCCTCAAGTTTCTGAATGACTCAATAATTTCACGCACTTTTTTAGGCAAACTTACTGATTATTTTATTTGACAGCCCTCAAAAATCAAATGCAATCCACTGAACACTGTCAAAATAAGAAAAATCTCCCAAATGTTTAGTTATCTGGTTCTACTTGTGTGAAGCCTCAGAGTGTTCAATTTTTACTAATGTAGCAATAGGGACTTAAAATTATATGTCTGATTATCAGTTATGAGTTAATTCATAAGACAGACATAATTATGCAAATAACCTCGTTGTGTGGGCACCCCCTCTCTCTTAGAGAAGAAACATCAGTCTCTATTTACCCCAAAATAATGTGGTGAGTTCGTTTGTGTTTAACAGCATCTAATCAATTAATACACACAGATATGCCAAAAATAATCACAAATTCAGTTGTTTTTATGTATTTTATTATATCAATAACAATCTGTGATGTGGTGAAAATTATGCATGACAAAAGTTAATTAAATATCCAATGATGTTGAACCAAAGGTCAAATTGAGGAGGAAACTTAAAAGCCAGACTTAGGACCTGTTTGTTTCTAAGCTGAACTCTGTTTAAGTTTAATGTGCAATTATTTTGAAGTGGTTAAAATGGTGTAAGGTGAGCTAAATTGGTCGGATAAGTTGTGATGTAGGGTCACCATAAAGGCGTCTCTCTCCTACTAGGATGTAGATTATCAGGAATGGTTCCGACAGCCACTTATGGTACCAGACTCAGATGCTTTGGTGACTGAGAGGTTGAAGTCTCCTCAAAGTTTACCTGTCATCGCTTGGAGGGACGAAGGTCCATGATAGTCAGTTGGGCTTTACCACTCCTCTGCGGAGTGATTGTTGCCTGGCAGACAGTTCTCGGGTCAGTGCCAGTCCGGTTCTGATCTGTCAGGTTCTGTATCTTTCTCTTTGTTTGCTCAATCGTCTGCAGAAAAGATGCTCTCTCTCTTCTCTCTGTGGAGTTTCTCTCCAAAAGTTCCAGTGCAGAAGCGGGTTTCTCCTCTCATCTCTGCTCAAAGTGAAGTGGTCTTCGGAGAGTCTCTTCCAAAAAGAAGTTTCTCTCTAAAGTGAAACTTAACTGTCTGTGTAAAACAATTAAGACTGATCCACCTCGGGAGGAGGTGGTTCTAACTTTTGGCTTGTTTTTAGAAATCTAACGTCCTGTTTCTGCTTTAAAATTTTTCCTTTTAAATGAGAAAATATGACAAATGTATTATCTTAAAGAAAGATTACTTAAAACACACATTGTCATGAATAAACATTCAGCATGCAAAAAAACAGAAATGACATCTTTGAATTAATAACATGCAATGTTTCAACAGGTGTCACTGTCCATCTCCTGTAAAAGGAATGTCATTAAACAAAGGCTTCTTTTGGTGTTACCTTCATGGGAACGAGTCTGGAAGAAATACTACTTTTCAATAAAGGGAAGATATCCACGTTACAAGTTAGAATGTTTTAGAAACTCCGAATTCAGTTAACAAATGCTCATTAGAACGATCTGTCCATTTCATGGAAAATTGGTTCATATCGCAGTGAAGTTAACACAGTGACAGTTTCTTATAACATTAGAGTCAAATTGAGAAGTTTGTGAGCAAAGACAATGAATAAAATATGTCTGTTCATTCCCAAGGGAATAGATGAATCTTATTTTAACAGTTTCAAACACAAAACACATGAATAAGGTTTGTTTAAAGTGAGATGAACTTTTTTTTGTAATGAGGCATTCTGTTTTCTGAGGTGGTGTTCCCCTACACTGACATAAAGGTTACAGTATGGATTTTCTTAATGAAAGTGGACGTTTAATGGATTGCATAAAATTTCAAAACTACTCAAACTGGATCAGTTTTGCAACATTGCTACACAGATTCCTAGCAAACATTGTGTGTAAAAACAGGAGACAAAACATTAGAGGAGGATTTCCAGATGTGTCCTGCATCCCAAAAAAACTGTGCAACAAGTTTTTAAGACACAATTGAAAAAAATCTATTTAAAATAGGCTATTCATGATTGTCGCAAGTAAATAACATTTATAGTTCTGGTTAGTAGAGAAAATATTTGCTTGTTTGTGTGATTATTATGTGTTCTACAGATGCTGCTCCATCTCTTTATGATACAACAGAACTGCACCTTCCTTAAAGTTGCATCCACTTCGGAAATGATTACAGTTGTTTCTGTCGGTGATTGTTGTTTTTTTCCTTTTAACACTACTTCTCCTTTAGTATAAAACTGCAACAACAGAGGGCAAAGGGATTACATCCACCTCCTCTTCTGGTATTTACAACACACAGATTTGAAACCTGGCAGACTGATCCGAGTTCAGGAGAGCTGCGATATCAGCTGAGGCGCAGGGGATAGATTCACTCGGTTTAAGCCCACAGAACCACACACTAAATGCAAATCACAAAAATGCATTAAAAATAACAAATGTGTTTACAGCTCTGTGATTTACTGCGGGATCTGGGCTTGTTTGTTTGTTTGTTGACAAGATTTTCAGCATGAATATCCCAAAGCCACAGCTTTGAAAACTGTAATATCAAATCGCATGCAGCATCATTTGATTAGCACCTGCACCATCTGTCCAGGCCCTTCAACATCACGGTTCAGTGACTACAACGTGATTAGATCAGCTATTAAAACAAACAGGGAACGTGTGCGGCACATTTGTCAGAATGGATCAACAATGAAGAGCCACAGAGCCAGGTTCAGATTGATCCCATCTTCAATAACAACTACTGGTTTTTGTTTTCCAGTGTTTGGTTGGCAGCGTGAATTTAAATCAAGCACTCCTTAAGGACATTGTAAGCATCTGTGTGTGTAGGTGTAGAGGCGCAGTCAGTCAACAGTGCTGATTTTTATTTGACTAAAAACTCACCTACAGCTCGTCACCATCAATTAAACACATTCTTATTCTGAAGCAATCTTTGGGTACTCGACACCAGAGTCACGAGAAGCGACTGAAACAACAACACAACCTGTTGTTGTGATGGTGCTATCAAATGTCTGGCATTGTTCTGACTTAGACTTTGTCCTAATAAGTTCTAATCATTAGTTCTTAATAACCCCCCACTTCTAGACTAAGCATTACCACTTATCTCCAAACATGAGAGTGAAAGCAGTACTGATATAAATAGTTATTTACCCCATTATTTTTTTTAAAAAGAGCTCATATTAAAAGCTGATTCATAATTTAGGATTACAGGTAGTCCTCGATTTATGATGTAGATCCGTTCTCACGTGACGTTGTAAACCGAATTTGACGTAAGTCGGAACGTACGTAAATAAATGTGACGTACCTGTTTTACCAAGCGTGTAAACCGA
>JARVGQ010001954.1:25375678-25385989 GCA_031762355.1 Hypsolebias martinsi | reverse complement strand
TTTTTGAATGTCCAGAGGACCAGACTTAGCTTTTTTAGATTTTTCTACCTGGATTATTGAGCATGCATCAGAGTAATACAAGGTTCACTTGTGTATCAAATCAAACAAAGTGTATTTTAAAAATGTTAAAAACCTTCTGCTTTCATTAAGTTGTACATGATTTTTGGTCCTCTGCTTTTTGTAAACTACTGATTCCTTATATCATAAGTATCAATGTGAAGTCACTTGTTTTCTGCTGTATGAACATTGTAGTAAATGAGGTGTTTTTGTGTTCAGGCGTCCCCACATGTTTGTAGTTGAACGTCGGCTGTCTGCCAGTCTACTTCACTAACGGCAACACCATCCAGAAAAGTTGTAAACTCTGAGGTCATGTTCATTTCAACCAAACTACTGATGCATCTGATGCTTTATTTTCTGTAAATATACTGTACTGTATATCAAAAATGAAAAGAGAAAGAAAATGACACACACGAAAACTTCAGAATGAAGTCATTCATACATTTTATGAAGTCCTTGAAAACCTGCAGAGATGAGGAGAAACAACTCAATATGTGTGGCTTTGTTCATTTTCTTTCTTAGATTTATACATTTCCAGTAATTGGAGGAATGGAAATAAAAAGTTCACCTTAAGAGTCCTTTCTCTCTCCTTTCCTCTCCGTGGTTGATGATTTCAGAAATGAGTGGTGCAGTTCAGCTGTTGAAAAGATTCCTGATCAGACATGACATTAACATGACTAATGACAATAAATACTGTATGTGGGGGTAATGGCTGAGTTTAGACGAACATGACCCACTCTCACAAGGTTGCAGTTTGAAGTGGTGTTAAGTGATGCTGACAAGATTGTTTGTTTGCGCTTTTTTACAGAATTTGTCCAACAAATTTCCAAATAAGCCTACTAAATGCTTGTATTGACACTTTATTGTCGTTGCAGCTGTTTGTAAAATAAAGCTGTGAAACAAATGTTCTTTTCTCTCGACCAGAGGCGGCGGAGAATAAAACGCTACTGGAACAAAGACAAAATAACACACCAGAGTCCAAACAACAGGATGAAATGGTAAAGAGCAGCCATTATCGGAGGTGAAAATTAAAATAAAATAAAAAAAATGATGGGAAACATCAAAACAAGTGATGGAACATACAGCCTGATAGCACTTATAAACGGCAAACGGACAAAGACATAAAACTGGATAAAAATAATTGTTTGCTGTTACAAAACTCAAATAAATCTTTGAGGTACTCGTCATCATTGTTCAAAGTTCATCCTGAACAAATGGTACAGTTTGAAAAAGTTTACTTCAGTAGTAGTTTTACAAAGATATTGGATACAATTCTGAAACGCAGGTATGCATTCAGTGTAAATAAACAATTCAACTGAATCCACTGACAGCAACAAGGATGATCAACCTGCATTAGCCTGGTTATAATAATAATAATAATATGCACCTTCTGACTGTTTCTCTTCTTTGTTTGTTTTGTAGCAGAAGTCCACACCTTTTTGGTGTTAATTGCTTTCCTTACAAAGTCCTACACCACTGAGAAATTTGGACACGCCTACTCATTTATTTCAAACTGCTGAAAGATATCTACTCCATTCTGAACGGTTGCATGGTTTAAGTTGCAGACTTCACAAAGGTCTCATGTGATTAGATTTATAAAAATTAAATTAGTTTTGTAAGATTCTGAGGAAATATAGTGAGCGTGGTGTTTTCCGACAATCAAGTTTTATATTTGTCAGCTGCTCCCATCTGCAGGGTCCACAGCAAGTAAATATTAGAAAAAGTTTGCAAATTTTTTACACTGGATGTCCTTCCCATACTCAACCCGGACTCCAACTTGCAACCCCAGGACTACAAGATGGCAACACTGAGCTGCCAGGCCACCACAGCTTCTTCTGGCAATCAAATAACACACAAAAAATAAATATATGAACTATAATGCTAATAGTTTCTATGCAGTAGTGAAATAGAAATAATAATTTGCTTCCTATAATAGATGTTAAACGGTGTTCTGCTGATGAAACTCATTTCATTTACGACTGCCTTCATGCTTCTCCCTCTGAGCTCGTCTTCCACCTTTAAAGTAAAACGAGGTGCAGCCGGATCGACCAAGGTTCTGAAGTCATGAAGCTTTCCCTCTCCAGAGGAGGCTATGCATCTTGTTTTAGTTATGTGGGGATGGGGGTGAGCCTCACCATCTGCTCACCACCCGCCACCTGAGCCATGGCCAGCTGACTGGACGAACCTGTCTTTGCACCAGAATATGAAGGAGCCGACAGAAGCAACCTAATACTCCCTGTAATTATTCCTTTATTATGAGATGAGCAACACTATGATGCATTTGTGGTTATGGAGGATGGAGATGACTGTACAATGTACGACCCTATGAAATTAACACATTCTTTGCAAAAAAGCATGACATTTTCATCTTGTTTGTTTTATAGACCAGTGTAAAAACTAAGTGTGCAAAACAGCAAATTGAAATTAATTTGCACCTCTTAGTTCATATGTGTCAAACTCAAGGCCCGGGGGGCAAAAGTGGCCCTCATTGACATCTTGTCTGGCCCCCAAGATGATATTTTAAACGTAAAATATTTTTATCACTTTAATTTTTTTCAATAATCTTTGATTATGATGTCAAAAGTGCAGCAGAGAATGTCAAATGAGACCAATCAAACTCTTGTTGAGGAACCTGCAACCAAGAAAATATGTTGGGTATCTAACTTGAGTTAATGGAGATTCTGAAACCGGCCCTTAGTTTGAAAAAGGTTTTAATTTTGGCCCCCTTTTGTAAGTGTTTGACACCCCTGTCTTAGTTGAATATTAAAGTTTCTTTACGAGCAAATTTTGATGCTTTTTTGTTAGATTCTTATCGTTAATCCACAGTTGCAGGGTTGAAACAGATGTGTTTTCACTTTAAATTCAATTTTTTTTTTCAATATCTAATTAAAGGTCTAATAAAATACTGGATGGTGCAAAGAAAAATCAATAAATTTTCTGTGAGGTTTTTGTGTAGTTTACTTTTGTTTACTGACAATTGCTCCATTTAAATATCAAACATTCACTGTGCTTGTTTGAAATTTTACTCTTTCTTTGTAAAGTTAATGGTTTTTACTGTAATATGTATGTAAGAACTTATCAACTATAGATTAATTTAGGAAAAAACTTCACTTTCTTTGTTAATCTTTGAAAAAGGGAGACACTGTATTTTATTTTTTTTTTTTCAACAATAGCACTCGAGAACAAAGCAGCATTCATCTTTCAACATTAGTTCTGGGATTTTTTTTACAGATTGTTCACATTAAGAAAACTCCCAGTTTTATCCTTTAGATAAAAGCACCATGTTCATTGTTACAGAAGGATTTTCCACTGTTTCTTTGTGAAATTCCTAGATAAGGGTTTATATGCTACATCATGTTTTCATGTACTATGCAAAAAAAAAAGTATACATGTATACAGTATACAGGTATATCATTTTTACTTCTGCAGCAGCCTAAAGAGAAAGACCTACTGCATTTCTTCTACATCCTGCCATAAATAAAATAAAAGCAGCAGTGAAGCAGGGAGGATAGAAACATCCTGCATGCCAGGCAGTGCCAGAACCTTCGAATCGCGTGTGCGATGAACGGCGTCTGCTCATGAGCAATCGGACCATTTTTTTCAAAGTAATGTGACGCAGATTTGAACACAATGTGGAAATGCAACTCTTTGGTGAGTCAGCGTGCCATTGTTGGGGGCTGCTCTCCTTCAAAACGTCCCCTACGGACGTGCACGGAGCTGAAACAGAACAAAGCCCGGCCTCTGGCCTCAGAGCGTGTTCCCACACTTCAACCAAAAATGCAGGACGAAACGAGCTCCGAGGTCTCTGCTGGCAAAAGCTTCTAAACAATATCGACAGTGACGTTAAAGCAAACAGGAAATGAATTAGAAATACAGAGCAAAAACCTCAAATGTAATGATTTTCATGCGTCAGACGTCCTCCATGTTAGACTCTCTTGACGACTTGTTGGGTCCAGTCTTGTTTAAAAGGTATCATGTCTGCAGCTCTTCCCCACCCCCACCCCCCTCCTGTACAGTGTTGTGATATTTTCTCACGTTTGCGTCAGCGTCTTGAGCAACCTTGTTTTCAAAGTAAAAAACCAGCACGCTCATCTCGCAATCTTGACGTACTGTACAATGAGCAGTGAGCGTCTCTGTCGTCTTCCAATCGTTCAGCGTTGGAACAAAATGCAAAACGTTCATGTCCAGTTAATCGGTAACATCTGCGCAGGATAAATGAGCCTTCAGTGATTTAAAAACATGCCCTTTGTTTTAAACGCTTGTGTCTGATTTGTTTTTTGGTGTAACTCAGCAGATCGGTCGTGACGTTTATAGTGATCGTGTATTGTGTCTATAAAGGCGAGGCTCGGATGCCCCGGAGGTCTGAGGGCTGTGACTCATGCTCAAAGCTTCTGCATCTGTGACATGGAGAAAGGAAATAAGAGCCAGATGCCAACAGATATCCACAAACACATGGCTCACGCGACCATGCCTGTGTGTGTGTGTTTGGAGGAGGGCTTTGTGTGTGCAATCCCACCAGTCACGCACAAAGACTTCAGGTGAGATCCAAGTGGTTCTTCAAAGGCAATTTTACACTAAAATCAAAACGATGTGTTTTTTTTTCTTTTAAAAAAATGTGCAACTTTAAAAGCAAAACATGCAAAGCAACAACTGGGAGCAGCAGAAAGGGATTATGGGTTTAAATTAACATGTTGTAAAAGTTTCGATGACTCCCCCAACAAGAAAAAAATGTATTTTCTTCTGTGAGGTGGTGCCAGAAAATCCCAAATGAACCAAGCTCCACCAAACTGCAGGAGTTTCTGCCAAAGGAAGGATGAAGTCACAAAAACAACTGACAGTGTTGTCCTTTTTTTCACCTCACAGATGGCGTGGTCACATTTGCTCTTAATGCCACCTGTCAAAAGGCGAAGGCGGGCGATTATGTTTTTACTAGTGTCTGACCCACAATTTGGTATGTTAGTAGCTGAAGCAGATCCCAAACTTTTTTTCCTGAGAAACAAACAAATTAAGAAAGATCTTTGTTGAAAATGTTGCCATTACCTATTTGAAGTCAACCATGTTTGTCTGTTCGCAAAATATTTCATGACTCACTGAACAGATTTTATGGAAACCGTTGGAAAATTAATCTTTAATGCAGTGGTTCCCAACCCTGGACCTTGAGGAACACTATCCTAAGTGTTTTAGTTGTTTCTCTGCTATGACACACCTGATTTGAATAAAAGGATGATTAACAGGCTTCTGCAGAACTTGAGGAAGTAAGTACAGTAGTCCCTCGTTTATCGCGGGGGAACTGCACCCTAAAGACCCGCGGTAAGTGAAAAAACACGAAGTAGGAATAGTAGTACAAGTAATAGTTTATATATACATACATGCATATGTGTATACAGTACTGTATATGCATGTATGTATATTTATATATATATATATAAACAGGTAGTCCTCCACTTACGAACGGGTTCCGTACCTACAAACCGTTCGTAACTCGATTTTAACGTAAGTCGGAACTCATTATACTGCACCGCAAACCCGTTCGTAAGTCCGGATTTTTGCCGTAGGTCGAGGAAATACATGTAAAATGTATGTTAACGCTCGCCGCACACCCGCTCTTAAGTCCGAGTTGCTGTAAGTCGAGGGCGCCTTAAGTCGAGGACTACCTGTAAATGTCGACATGACTGCGCAGTGACTACAATCATTGCCATTATTAATACAATGAAGCTTGGACCGAGTTCTACCTAAAACTCATCATAAGATTCATAAAATGGACCAGAAATGTATTTGTTTCATACTGCAAAATGTTACATTTAAGTGTCATTTTCTGGTCTAATGTACTGAATAGGAGCTGACTGGTTATGGTATCGGCCAGACTTAAATAATTAAAGCTCTGAGTCTGCTCTGAGGTGGACAGTGGGAGCTGGCAACCAATGCTTTCCAATATGAATGACTTCCTGTGCTGAAGGCCTGGACTGTGGCATTTGTCAGCCCTCCCTGTTTGCTCTTCCTTCTATCGCTCGCCTACTCTCTTTTTTACAAGCTAACTGCACTTTCCTCCTTCAACCGTTTGCCCTCTTACCCACCACTCGCTCAACCCTTTTCTCCACATTTGACAGGCGCCTGAATCATATGATGTTTCACTCCATTTGCTGATAAATCCTGCCTTCCAACAGGCCTCCTAATGTCTTTCCCACCTTCCTTTCACCCCCTCTACCTTCCTTTGTCCATCCCTTGGCAATGCCACCCACACAATAGTTCCTGTTCATTGTTCTGACCCCCCTCATTGCTCTCCCAGGCTTGATCCTGATTTGCCCTCAGGTATAAACTAAAGCCAGGAAAGGCAAAGAGGTTGGTGGATCTTGGCAGGAACTGAGAAGCCTTCACTGGAAACCTCATCAGCTACTGAATCACTCTCAGCTGTGTTTCACAAAGAATACAAAATCTTCTCATTCATTTCTAATCCCGGTGGAAATTTGATGTCTTCATTCCTTGACCAAAAAGGACACAGTTGTAAAATGCATTTTCTTTTTTCTCAAATGTCCATTTAAAAAAAAAAAAAATCTATAAAATAGAAACCTTTAAACAAAAGAGATTTGGCTTTATTCGGGTCAAAAAGGCAGGGGTACAGGAAATATCATGGGGCAACTGTACAATTTAGGGCATTCACACCAGCCCTGTTTAGTCCACTTTAATCAAACTCTAGTCCATTTGCCTATAAGTCCAATTCGTCTGGGGAGGTGTAAATGCACAATCGAACTCTGATGCGGATCAAAAAAAGCGAACTTTGGTCCATCTAAAAACCTAGGTCTCGGTCCAGATGAAGTGAACTCTGGCGCGGTTTGAATGAATGTGAATGCAAGTGGACCGGAGACCGCTCCAAAAGCAGGGCGTGGACTACAGTGCAGGGCAAACATGCATTTCTCTTACCTCATTCGGAGCTGTCTCAGCAGCCTTGTGTGAAAAACAACATTCTCCATGGTCTTCTGCCTTATCTTCCGTTCATGCTGAGTCCATTGTTGAAAAATGACAAAACAGGAATCCTAAAACCGCTAAAATTTGACAGCACTCCATTTTTGTTTTTCTTCATTTTGCTTTCTTTTATGGCAGTTGGCAGACCAATGTAAGGTGCATTAGTTTTGTTTTTATTTTCAGGAGAAGACGTGTCTTCTTCAGAGGTTTTTGTGTCATTTCCTTCAGTAGGTCTTGGTGCAGCGCCACCACAGGCGAGGGGGGGGAACAGGTTGGCTTGACTCAGTGCAGTGTGAATGTGAACCGCACCAGCTGAAAATATGAACAAATGTTCTGAATATTGGTCCCCATCAGAACCGAATCCACAGGACTATCGGGTGTGAAATCACCCTAGTCCAATATTATTGATGGCTTCAGTTTTAAGTTGGTGTTTTTGTTTCCTTTTGCACTCTTTCTCTTTTATTTCCTACAACTCAAAGTCCTATTTGTTCTCTCACAAAGTCTAAGTTACAACCTTTCATAATCCAAGAACATCCACAGAACTTAAATGCAATTCACCTGTCTGGAACCAATAAATAAATAAATAAATAAAGATAACATTTAATCTGTTCTTTGTAGCTTTTAGGGTGTGTTGAGAAGGTTTGATCTCACACTGTTCGTGGCACATTTATTCTTAGAGTCAAGACCTTTCCTCGAGTTGAGCCACAGCATGTTTTCATTTTTACATCAACTAAACTTTGGCTAACACGTGTTGGGCAACCATCAAAAATAAGTTGTCACTATCCAACTGTTTCCAAAGGAAACACTGGTGACAAACGGTTGTTTGAAGATTTTCAGTCAAATTTCATGCTATCTATCTTGGTATTACAGTTTCATAGAGAGATGGTCCTTTCTTTAAGTTCTGCATGCATGAGAATGAAAACCTTAGAAACAGCTGCTGTCAATATTCTTTGTTTTCCACTGTCATTTCTGTGAGACTGATAGTGGTCAGTGGACATGCTTCTGCCTGCAAACCACGAAGACAACGATTAGCTTTCTTCTGACATATTAGACAAATATGGTGCACACAAGACTTGAAAGTGAACTTAGTTTCACAATCACTTCTACTGACAGCAAATATGTCTGAGTATGTGAATTTGGACACACAAACTTTCCCATGCAAAAGTGGTTGCTCAAAAGGGGGCAAAGGACAGTACGTGCACAAGTCAGGTTGACTACGTGCCGACCTGCCCGTGTGTATTCGAAAAGTGTGCGCCAGTGACTTTTGGCCCCAGCGTGGCTGCGAGAGTGCGCGTATGTTCGACCACAACGAAGAGAACGTGCCCGCCACAAAGAGACAAAACGACAGATGCACCGGAGAACATAGAAGAGAGAGGTGCAGCAGAACACTGTCTGTGCAAGTGTGGGTATGAAAAGACACGCGCGTTTAGGCACATGGTTGGAAATACACACAAAAAACCCACACACCCACAAGTTTCACTTCTGCCTTGTGTGGCATCACTCTTGAAACACCAGTGCACCAAGGTTAAGGTTAAAAAAAAAAAAAAAAAAAAAAAAAAAAAATCACATTACATGTATTTTAAAATACATGAATCTAAATTAACGATTAAACGACTATTGATAAGAGAAAAGTCTAAAAGCACACATGGAGACCAACAAAGGCTCGTAACAGAGTGCCAGTGTGTACAAGATGCTCTTTATGAAGCAGGAGAAACAAAATCTGTCTTAATCAAAGTTAAGGAAGCAAAGCTGGTAAGAGTGATATGACTGGTTCATGATGCTTCAAAGGAAATAAGCACATGAGAAAATGTGTTTGTGGTCAGAACACAAAGCTAAACTGAGATGGGGAACTTGACCCTGGGAAACAAAACAGGGGCTGCACTGTGACTTATCTGCATGGTCACACTTTCAAACTAGACAAACTAGACTTCTGCAATCAGAAATACATCGTTTTAAAATAACTTATGGAGAACCTGCCTTTGTTTCAAATTAGGTATTTTTAACCCCAATCTGAACCCACAAGTGTGAGTGTGTGTGTGTGGTTCTGTTTGTGTTTGGCACATGTGACAGACTGTGTGTGTGTCAGCGTGTCGGTGGGCAGGGGTAAAAGAGTAGCGCTGGGTGCAGATAGAGGCTGCTGGTGTTGGGGTGGTGGGTAAGTCTTTCCCATGGCCTCTTAGCCTTCTCTGGACCCGGCTCTCATCTTGCGATTGGTTAATATCCAGACACTGTCACTGAAACTAGACAACACACAGTCACATCTAAGAAGGAGAGGAGTGTGGGACAGACATGAGAGAAAGAAAAAAAAAAAAAAAAAACAGGCAGCAGCCGTCAGACAGACTGAAAAAAGCAAGATATAGATAGAAACAAAGGAGCTGACAAGAAAAAGTGGGTTAAAATGAGCAGAATGTAGTGATATGAATGTATTTACATTATCAGTGTGTGTGTTTAAGGTTCCTGGTGAAGGAAGAATCTGCCCTCTGCTGATGGCAGCTGGAAGTACACACAAAATTTATTCTTGTACTGTACTGTACTGTAAGATAGGCAGATTTGACTTTCCATCCATTCATTCATTCTTCTTTTCAGCTATTTCTTTTTTGGGGGGCACAGGGCAGCTGGCACTTATCTCCAGCAGTCATTATGCAAAAGGTGGGGTACACCCAAGACAAGTCACAAGTTCGTCTCACGTACGAGCACAGAGATAAACGTTTCAATAAATAGTTCTCACTCACAACTCGTGATAATTTTAGACTTTCTAATTAACTTAACGCACATGTTTTTCTCAGAGGGAGGAATCAAGTAAACCTGGAGAAAATCCCATGCTTGTGCTGGGAGAACATACAACCCCCTGACAGAAAGGCACCAAACGAACCTCTGACGTTCTTACTGTGGGCTGTGCAGCCCTTAAGACAGTTTTTGTTTCTGATACATAATTATTTTGGAAATATTACAACAGCTGGCCAACTCTAATTCTGGAATTATATGGAGGCTAAAATGCAACATCAAAGTAACATTTTCAAGTTGATGCACCAGGTGTGAATTTCCATTTTAACACTTAGCTGCCAAAGTTATGTTGCATTCAGACATACAGTACATACATACAAACATACATACATACATACATACATACAAACATACTGTACACAATATACATACATAGGTACATGTAGACATACATGTACACATACTTACATGTACACATACTTACATGTACACATACATACATGTATGTTTGCACGCATGCATATATACATACATACGTACTGTACATACATAAACATGCGTACATGCATA
>JARVGQ010001954.1:25359387-25369658 GCA_031762355.1 Hypsolebias martinsi | reverse complement strand
TTGTGTTCTATTCTGAATAAAATATTAGATGTTGACACCTCCACATCATTGCATTCAGTTTTTATTCACAATTTGTTTAGTCTCCCAACTTTTTGGAAGCCAGTTTGTAGAAGGAGAACATCTGGAGGCTTTTAGGGGAATCATGTCCAGTTCTTGTCCAATGTAGGATTCAAGTAATTCAACCTTTCATGGTCTTCTTTGCTACACATGATGCCCCAAATGTTTTCAGCTGGTGAGGGCTCTGGACTGTTCAGCAAGTTCAGCGCCTGGACTGGACTGCTGTTATAATGGATGTGGTTTAGCCTTGCTATACTAAAATATGCAAGAAATACATGAAATGAAAATTAAAATGACTTGCTCTGGATTGGAGCATATCTTGCTCAAAAACCTTTGTTTATCTGCATTAATTATGTCTTTCTATGTGTGTAAGCTACCCATTGACTCTCCATAGATCTTTTTCAGAAGAAAACAACGCAAAGTTAAACCGATAATGAGCTTCACTTTGTAAAAGTGTGAATGTGAATGGGCCACAGCAGCTATTTCTGAGCACATTCTATCCTAGATATGTACTTCTATTTTAATACTGTGTAATAATGTGTATTTCTGCCATGGAGGATGCATAACTGTGTTTCACTGTTTGCAATTTGTTTTTAACAATGCTTTTATAAGTGTCTTTATTTTTTTTGTCCATGAAACCCAATGAATTCAATCAGCTACTTACACTACAAGCATGTCTTAAAGACATAAAAACCTGGAAGACCCTAAATGTTCTGCTTTGAACACAGACAACACTGAGGTTTTAGTTTTTGGACCTGAGCAACTTAGGAATTAATTTTTCCGTCTTTCGCCCACTTTAGATGGCATTAATGTGGCCTCCAGCTCTAATGTTAAAAATCTTGGTGTTATTTTTGATCAGGACATGTCTTTTGTCCCCTACATTAAAAACTTTACTCGAACTGCCTTCTTCCACCTGTGTAATATCACTAAAATTAGAAACATCTAAAAATGATGCAGAAAAACTGATTCATGCATTTATCACGTCTAGACTGGACTTTTGCGATGGTTCGTTATCAGGGTTGTTCAAAAACTTCTTTAAAAAGTCTTCAGTTGATCCAAAATGCTGCTGCCAGAGTCAACTGGAGTTAGTAGGAGAGATCACATCTCTCCAGTTTTAGCTTCCCTCCACTGGCTCCCTGTCAAATCCAGAATTGACTTCAAAATCCCACTTCTAACCTACAAAGCCCTTAACAACCTAGCTCCATCTTATATTTGAGATCTTATTGTTCCATAGTTTCTTAACAGAGCATTTCTTTCTCAGACTGCAGGTTTACTTGTGGTTCCTAGAGTTTCTAAGCAGAATGTGAGGAAGATCTTTCAGTTATCAGGCTCCTCTCTTGTGGAACCAACTTCCAGTTTCTGTCCATGAGGCTGACACATTGTCCAGTTTTAAGACTGGGCTTAAGGCTTTCCTTTTTGATAAATCCTATAGTTAGGGTTGGCTTGTTATGCTGTCATGGTCTTAGACTACTGGAGGACAAATTGACCTCATTTACCGGTACTTAAATGAATTAAATTGAATAGTTTTCATTTGATACTATTTCTATCTTAACGTGATTCTCGACCTGCCATTGTGTATCTGTTCCTCCTTCCTGTTCCTACCAAACCCAGCCTGTCAAAGCAGATGGCCACTTGTCCTGAGCCTGGTTCTGCTCAAGGTTTCTTCCTCATGAGGGAGTTTTTCCTTTTCACTGTCGCCTTCATGCTTGTTTGAGATGAGAGTTCTACAGTCTGCTCCTCAGATAAATAAAGTTAAATTATTATTTTTATAGTATGTGAATGTTTCTGTTCAGTGCCCTGAGACGACTTCTGTTGTGACTTGGCGCTATATAATTTTGATTGAACTGAATTGAGTTGAAATTTTCTATTCGGCAGACATGATGAGTTGGAGTTGATCATAAAGGAGGTCTTTTTGTTATGAACA
Organism: Hypsolebias martinsi; assembly: GCA_031762355.1. Classification (NCBI taxonomy): domain Eukaryota; kingdom Metazoa; phylum Chordata; class Actinopteri; order Cyprinodontiformes; family Rivulidae; genus Hypsolebias; species Hypsolebias martinsi. The sequence continues at coordinate 25,367,677 of JARVGQ010001954.1, read as the reverse complement.
TTCAACTTTCTGACTGTAAAATGTACGCTGATCAAAAAAATAAAAAACACCAAAGGACACATATGTAAACACAAATAGTGCGATGGACAGATGAGCACTGGAAATGCACAAAATCAGAAGCAAGACATGCACACACAAAGCAGAACAAGATCATGACGAAAACATTTAGGGAAAAAACTGAAAGAAAATACGTATCCCTGTTGAGGAGGAGAACATCATTTTCAAGAGAAGATTTAGAACAAAGACGGGGCTCACAATGTCAAACTGAACAGATTAATCTGACATAGTTGTCTCCCAAGTGCTTCAGTCATAAAAGACTCAGTTTGTTTTTAATGTTTTAAATCAAAGACCTTTCCGTACATCTGGAGAACACGGTTGTCTTCATTTGGTAATAATCAAATCAGGGAAGTAATGCATTATGGTACTCAAGGAGACAATTACAAATCCAGCTGTCCATGGCCGACACTTAATATACAGAACACATGAAAAAAGCGATTAGATGAAGTTTTTTAATATTATTTTTAAAGGTTGTAGGCAAGATTTTTCAATAAAAGGGTCTAAAATCAAGTCTTTATAAATGTATAAAGATCCACGTTGATAGAGGTGTTTTGAAATTCAGATAACCATGAACATTTAACGTGACTTTTATGAAGAAAAATAAGTTAGATGTTCCCATTTTTTTGAGTTTCTGACCCGTAGCGGTGCTAATTTTTTTCTCATGATGGTTTTCAGTTGAACATGAACCCTGATGTGACTCACTGTGTTTACTTTTTCCACCACATTCTTCTCTGTGTTGGAGGACCGGGTGAGAGGGCTATGCTTCTGTAAGTCTCAGGCGTGGTCAAGGTCACTGAGAGCAGGTTCACAGTGGAGAGTCGTCTGCATACTGTTTAAACTTGCCCCAGTGAGTCACTTGGCTTAGATTTAAATCCCTACCAAAGTCAGAAAAAACTGGAGCTTGGCTCCTGACTCACGTTAAAGGATTTCCTTTGTGCATGAACTCAGAAACACACAAAATGGTGGGGCTACAGCTTTTAAATGCTGTTTTAGTCATTTTTAAATGTTTGTAGCTGACTGAGCATGCTCAGCCAAGCTGTCTGAAGCGGCACAATGTGTTCTTTGTGATAATGATCAATGACAAGCTTTTTACAACACTTTGAATCTGGGAGAACAAACTGTCCCTGACTGTGGAGTCATGCTTACTATTACTAAATGTAAGTATTGATTTAGTCACATGTTTAATAATGCTCTCCAAATGTATATATATAATGATATATATAATGATATATATATATATATATAGTAGCATAGCAAGTATCATTCACACTTATCTATAAAACTCTCACAACACTGCAGTCTGTTTCAATTCATAGACAGGAAAATAGCAATAATGTGTGTGTTGTGCATCTCAAAAGTGATAAAATATTCACTTCCTGTAAAAAAAAAAAAAAAGAAAACTTATTGTCCTTCACAAAAACTTTGTTCTTCTGATTCCAAATTAACTTTCTGTTTTTAGCTTATTTGCATAGTAATGCACACTAACTGTCATAATTATTACCGTACTTGTGTCTGTGTCTATAATTCTGACAGTTTTCAAAGTATCTCTTGAACCTCTAGGCATTTTTTAATGAAACTTTATGGAAACTATCATGGATGTACAGTACCTCTACAGCTGATCAATCTTTGGTATCAACCCGATTCAGGATGATTTATCTTTCATTGAATTCTTAAGAAGCATCCACACTATGTGATCCATTTCTCTTCCTTATGTTTTTCGGCATCTTTCTCATACTGCAGTTTTCATCTAGTTCAGCAAATCATATCAAAATGTTCAGCTCGTTCAGGAAAAGGACGCTATGAATTTTGGCATTGGTGCAGCTTTAGCTTTTTGAAATACAGTACACGTACATCTTTTACTGCCATTTTTTCCTCATAGAAAATGAACTAAGTTTATTTTATATCCTTCTCATGTTTAGCTCTACAACTTTTTACTGCTCCTTTCACATTTTGTTTTGGTTCAGCTTATTTCACTTCCTTGTGCAAATTTAAAAATTTTCTGCTAATTTCCGCTGTTTTTTTTTTCCAGCTGTTTTGTTCTTCTTTCATATTCTTTCTGCTAACTACACCATTTTTGTGCTTCTTCTAACTTCTTTCTGCTAATTTCATCTTATGCTTCTGTCGGCTGATCTCTGAAAGTTTCAGCTTTTTCTGCTATTTCAGCTAGGCCTAGCTGTTTTTATACTAATTTTTACTTTTTTAGCTAATTCCACATTTATTTTTCGCTTTTTTCCACTCTTTATGCTTTCTTTTTGCCTTTTCAACTACTTTTCAGCAATTTTCTTTGTTGCTAATTTCAGCTTTTTTACTTAATTTCCCAATTTTTATGCAAATTTCTTTAAATCTAATTCAGAAAATATGTGTTCTTTCTGTTTTGTCTGCTAATTTAGGCTTGTTCTTCCATTTCAGCTCAAATTCAGCACATTTTTTAACTAATTCCAGCTGTGTTTCAGCAAGCTCTTCAACAAAAAGCATTCACACAGTGTTTTCACAGGCAATGCAATTTCTCTTTCATTTCACCTTAATTTAAGCAAGCGTAAACACTAAGAACACATTTTTATTCACAATGCTGGCCTGGCAACAAATCAACCATTTCAAAAATGGCCATATGTGAGTTTTACAAATTATAAGCAAAATAGTTGATGTGGTTGTAGCTGAGAGTGATTCCCAACACACAGTGTGAGCATATCACATGACATTGTGCACAACTTTATTTTCAAGGTTTGACTAAAACAGCTACAACACCATCAGTTTAAGATGATTAGTTTGCTGTGATGGACATGTGTTTTTGTAGGAAAGCCAGGTCTTTAATTTCAAACTGTAAATTGTGAAGCGCGTTTTCTTCACTAGTCTGAACAATTTGCGACTTTGCAAAAAATTAGGCAGAGCGGGAAAACAAAACTACAGGAAATCCGATGCCTTTAATTTTATGGTCTGCTGGTTAACAATAAGAACAAACATTCTCTAGACTGTGTTTATTCCCTCTTCTGGCTAGACAACACTTTCATTATTTTAAACAAACTGATTCAGGTGACAGAGACAACCTAGCTTTTGTAAATTGATTTGATCCGTGCTCACTTGTTGAACACGGCGTGGGACGCACCGAGCGCACTGTTCGAGTGTTTCCATTTGACCTTCCTGCCCTAACAATTCACATGCCATTAAGCCCTGCAACAGCTTAATGTTCCCCGCCTCTGAAACGCAGACACAAAGAAAACAGCCTCGTCCTGTTTTTAACGGGATTCAAAAACACCAGCAGGAGCTTCAACGTGCCGACCAGCTCTGGGTTCATTTACTGACTTTTCTTCACGTCCATCCGTGTTGTTCATGGAGTCCTTTGAGGATTTCTCCTGTTGCATTTTGTTTCAGGACTCTACAGTGGGTTGTGAAGGTACTGACAGCCTGTAGAACAATAAAAAGACACACAAAGCAAGTTTTTCACTTAGGTTGAGTAATGCACAAATGGATTAAAGGTGACAACGGCACACACATTTTGTAAAATGTCTTTGGAGCTGGTTTCTGCTTTAATAAGCATTTCATCCGAACAACCTCTGACATGTCCCTCCAGACTGGGACCTTATGGTGGGCATTACAGGGAAATTAAGAGGCCCACACGCTTGCTTGATGTCCTTCTGGATTCTGGTCTCTGCTCAGATGAAACAACAAAGGAGTGGACGTAAAACCACGAGCAGCTCAGTTTTATGAATGGGAACAAAAGAGAAGTGAGCCTGTGCTACTCAAACAGCAGCTTGTTTCTTTATTTCCTTTCATCGCAGGAGTTTATTGTGTTTGGCAAACTGCCGTTTTACACGTGGTTTCTTTCCCCGATCGAGTCTGCAACTGCTCCTGAAGCAAACTTGCGATCAGCTCCATTATTTGTCTTTTGGGTGTAATTCTTCAGGGCGTTTTCACTTACAACAGAATTTCTTGTGATGCTCAGCATTTTGTTGCCTGGACTGAAGCAAAATTTAATGCAGTTCAGAAGAAATGTCTCAACAGGTTGTCAGATTTTTATTTTTTATTTATTTATTTTTTTAGGCTATGAAGGGTTAACACCTGGCTTATTCATCTGTCAGTGTAACAGCACACCCTCTGTGGCCTGATGCAGACACCAATTGCTGCATTCAATCTTAATTAAAAGACATGACATGACATGACATGAGCATAAGTAAAGTTGGGGCGGTACTTGACAGGTGATACATAACTTAACTCCTCGTCGTCCTGCAAAGGAATCCACACAGGCATCTATAGTTTTTTTTTTTTTTTTTAACTACTGAACCACTGTAAAATAAAAACATCACAAATTAATTAAAAGTTGTTTTTTTTAGCAAACAGGAAGCAAACCAATATTTAATTTGACTTTTTCCTGATAGAAATGTGTCTGAACTTGAGCAAACTTTTAAAAAAATGTAACCTAATAATAACTTTCAGCCTAAACAAGAGTGATTATTACAAAAATAAATTTGTAGATGGGTTGAGGTTTTATGCACATGTTTCATAGATCTGTTGTTGTTGCCTGAGTTCTTTTTTTTTTTTACTCCAACCAAGTTCAGTAAGGTCATCTGGATGGTTTCTGTTTTTGTTGAGCCGTTTCACCCTTCATCCGAAGGACTTCATCAATCCAAGGAACCACAACAAACTCAGTCCCACAAGCAGCACACTCACACAGTGGGACAACCAAATTGCTGGCGATAAGATGGTTTCTGAGGCCCGCCCTCTCACCCGTTGACTCCTCTAATGCAGCCATAGTCAAAGTGGTTCAAAACATCAAAGTTCATGCGCAATAATCCAGGTAAAAATCCAACAAAGTTAAGTCAGGTTATCTGGACAGTTTCTGTTTTTGTTGAGAAGTTTCGTCCTTCATCTGAAGGACTTCATCAGTTCAAGGAGCCACAACAAACTCAGTCCCACAAGCAGCACACTCACATAGTGGGACAACCAGTTTGCTGTGATGAGATGATTTCTGGGGCCCGCCCTCTCCCCCGTTGACTCCTCTGATGCAGTCATAGTCAAAGTGGTTCAAAACATCAAAGTTCATGCTCAATCCAATAAAGTTCAGTCAGGTCATCTGGACGGTTTCTTTTTTTTTGTTAAGAAGGTTCATCCTTCATCCAAAGGACATCTGATGAAGCCCTTTGGAATAAACATCTCAGCATAAAATGAAACCATCCAGATGACCTGACTGAACTTTGATTTTTTTTTTTTTTTACCTGGATTATTAAGCATGAACTTTGATTTTTTTTTTTTTTATTGTTTACCTCATTCTGACCCTGTTGTTGTGTTAATAAATATCTCAAACATAAAGTTAACTTCTGCTTCGTTAGTCTTGAATTCATTTTTCTTCTAAAACACGCCACAACTTGGTGACTGCTCTGCATCTCCCTTTAATAAGACTGATCCATTTTACTTTTCCTTTATGTGTCCAACGGTATTTCGGTTCAACTGTAATAATATTCTGCTGTTTTTATCCTCCTAAGGTTTCTCGAATGTCTTTGCTAGAATTATCTTCTGTGGAGAAGTAATCGAACCCTGAAACACAAGAGGCTTCAACAAAAAGCTAAGCTTGCCTGCAGGTGTCGGCACTTTTTATGCGCTTGATAAAAGGTGCTCGTTTTTGTTGAGGTAATTTCTCCTCAGGTGGGACTAAATTATATCATATTATTATATTTCTTACGGCTGCTGTTAGGTTTTGGTTTTATTTGTGTGCTTGAATTGTAACATGCATAAACGAACATCTGCGTGATGTTTCTTGTTTAAAGTCTAACAGAAGTCCAGCTTCAACTGTAGACATGGCTGCAAACAATGGCTTCGGCATAGCTCAGATCTGATAAAAGATTTGCTGCAAATATCCAACTTTATTTTTTGTGCAAAAAATAAAAAAATAGCAATCACAATTACCCTGAATAACTGTATGCAAAGTAACTTTCTAAGTCACTTTCAGTTAAATTTGCAGGATATAGGGCTTTTACATCATTTATGATGTGAAAACAAAAAAGAAATACACATCTAATTGGTAACGCTGCAGCTATGGCACGTTTTCTGTTTGACTCCTGACAGCCTGTCAATCATGTTGTTGGAGTTTATGTCAACAATTGGGTAAAGCGCAGGTTTTTATGAGCAAGCTAATATTCAGCGTCGAGCCGGTGTGTCTCTTTCCATCACTTTGCTCTTTGTCTACTCCATCAGGTCATTTTGATCCAGACTAATTTTAAAGATGTTTTTCTCTCATGATGTTCTTGTACTAATGTGTAAACACGAAACATCCAAAAAGGAGAATTAATTAGCAAATCTAACTACCAACCAGCAATGCTAATTAGGCTCCACATAAATTATTTAAATTTTTTTTTTTTTTTTTTTGCAGGAAAAAAAAGTTTATTAAATAGACAGTAGTCACAATTAAAAAAGAGCCAATAAGTCACATTGTGGTCAAAATAATTAATTATATTTTAAGCCTCCTTTGTTTGAAACTAAGGTTGTGAAATGATAAAAGAAACTTCTCCTGACTATCGGCACAAAAAGTTTCTCCCATTGCAATTTAATGTAACACAAACGTATCAGTTTAAAGATGATGCTGAACTCTTGAAGCGCTCTACTAGAAAATTATATTTCCTGAGAAAATGCACTTGTGAATGCTTATTGCAGAAGAACTTGCTGAAAAACTGCTGAAATTAGCTGAAGCACATGTTGAAATTGGGCTGAAAAGGAAGAACAAGCTTAAGTTAGCAGAAAAAGGCAGAAAGAACACATTTGCCCAAATAGGCTGAAAGAAGCTAAAATGAGCACAAAAAGTGGAAATTATCTATTATTAATTATTATTAAAAAAATGAAATTAGCACAAAAACAGCTAAACAGGCAGAACAAAGTTAAAATTACAAGAAGGAAGCGGAAAGAGCATATTTTTGCTGAACTACACTGAAAAAAAGTTGAAATGAGTGCAAAAAATGAAAAGCTAAATAAATGTAATGTGAAAACTGTTGAAATAGTGGGAAAAGATGAAAGTTGCAGAATTAAGCTGAAAGGAGCATACCCAGCTGAAATTAGCATAAAGACGTTAGAAGAAGCACAAAAATGTTAGCAGGAAGGATCTGAAAGGAGCACAAAACAGCTGAAGAAACAGCTGAAAATAGCTGATTTTTATTTTAACAAGGAAGCTGAAAGAAGCTGAACCAGAACAAAATGTGAAAGTAGCAGTAAAGGGTTGTAAACAAATCTAAATATTTGAAGGATGTAAAATAAGCTCAGTTCATTTTCTATGAGAAAAAAATGGCAGAAAAGGCTAAATAGTTCAAAAAGCTAAAGTTGCACCAATACCAAAAGTCCTAGCAGGACTGTCCTGAAAGAGTTGAATGTTTTGAAATAAATAGCTTAAAACCTGTGATACGAGAATGGCACCAAAAAATGTATGGAAGAAAAACGGATCACAACAGTGTGAACGCTTCATAAACATTCACACAAATAGACCTCACAGAAAAAGGTTTGGATTTTTCATCTTAAACCATCATTCCACATCTGGTTTGACGTAATCTGTGTTTTCTGTTATTTTCTCGTCTCTATTCCTCTTGTGATTAGTATTTCTGTCTTCTGATCCTGGTGTTTGGACTCGGTGTTTCCGTGCCACTCATCACTCCATCCTCAGTCAGTCTCCAGCCACTTATCACTTACACCAGCTTGTAATCGGTAATCATCCCAGATGCTTTCACTTCTCACTCTCCCTCTGTTTTACTGAAACCTCTTGGGTTCACCACTCGATGCCGGCTCATTATTCTGAACAGACGTCTGTGTTTCCCTCTGTCTGTCGTGTTCCTGTTTGCTCCATGATTAATACAAGTTTTTTTGCTGTCATCTTTTTGTTTTTGTTCATTATTCATCTTTAATTTATGTCTTGCTCCCCGCACTTTGGTCTAACTGGACCATGATATAGTTCCCACCACTTACTATTTGACACGTAGCTAACCGAGCTAAATTTACTTACAAATTAACTTCAAATGGTGCCACAAAAAGCACACTTAGTTTGGTTATTTGTACCAGGAAGCAAAGCAAGTGAAACAAGACAAGAAAAATAAAAAAAACATAGTTTCATATAAACTAAGAATGAAGACTTTAGTGTTATTTTATGTCTAATAAAACAGAAACTGCTCAGAAAAGCTTGGTTATATGCAGTGGTGGAGAAAGTACTCAAACACTGTACTGTACTTAAGTAAAAGTACAAATAAACAGACAAAAATGTACTCTA
>JARVGQ010001954.1:25340120-25350731 GCA_031762355.1 Hypsolebias martinsi | reverse complement strand
TTTCACCAGTCCTGACGAGTCCGCCAAATTTGGTGAGTTTTTGGATATGATAAAGCCCCCAAAAGGCCATTTCATTTTACGGAAGAATAAAAAAAAAAAAAATAAAAAATAAAAAATAAAAAAATAATAAACACTACGATTACAATAGTCCCTTGCAGCGCTTCGCTGCTCGGGCCTAAATATAAAGTATAAAAAGAAACAGTATACAAGGATCTTAACACAAATAATGTAAAATAATACAGTGTATTGAGCAGCAGTCTGGACATGTTGTGATGATTTCAGCCCTTTCAGTTCATGTATGAGTCATGATGTCATGCCAGGGATTAGATCATGTAAGATGGACAGATTTCTATTGCACAAGGCTGAAAACAGCTGTAAAGATGGGCACTCCCAACTCCCCCATCCCTTCTCCCCCTCACCCCCACTGGACACACAGCCAACCACCTCTGTCCTTTCTGACTGAGGTTCGAAGTTATTTGTCAAGCGACAAAACATCTACAGGAAGAAGAATACAAATATGAGAGAGTTGGCCAAAGTTTTTCTACCTGGATTATTGAGCATGAATCAGGATATTTTGAACCACTTTGGCCATGGCTGCCTCAGACGAGTTGGTGGGGGAGAGGGCGGACTCCAGACACCATCTTAGCACCATCAAACTGGTTGACCCACTATGTGAAGGTGCTATTTATAAAACTGAGTTTGTTGTGGTTCCTCGGACTGATGAAGTCTTTTGGATGAAAGATGAAATGTTTCAACAAAAAGAAACTGTCCAGAGGAGCTGACAACTTTGTTGGAAAGTTGAAGGAAGTTCAGTAGAGACAGAGACAGAGAGAACGTGAGTGAGTAATGAGATTTGAGAGAGTTGTGGTATTTAGCATTTGGATTTTTTATTAAGGTGTATTGTAGTGTAGTTAGTGTTTAGTTCAGTCAGTTTTTGTGGGTTTATGTTAAAACAACGAGGTGATTTTTGAACATAAAGCTGCAGCTTCTGTTGGAGGTGGAGGACAGAGCCTGGAATGTCTGATGTCTGATGTCTGGTTCTCGCCAACACTGTCATTAAATATTTCTTGTTCATCTTTTTTGTGTGTTTCTGAATCTATATTTGAACCTTGAGGCAGTCTGGTTCCTGTGATGCTGGATTATAAATGTAATTCAATAAACAATGCAAATGTTTATTGATGTGAGCCAGTAAACATGCCAAAGCCCGCTGAAGCTACCATCTTGCTCAGTGCTATACTTCTCTCATAACTGCATGTCAAACCCACCGTTTAACACTTTGTGCATGTTGTATGCTGTGCCTTTAGACTAAAAAGAAGTATTGAAATACCATTATTTGTCTTAAATATATTATGTATATTGCATAAACAGAAGCTGTTTAGAACATTAAAAATGTATTTTAGAACAGTTAACTTGCTAACAAACACAAAAAAACTCAGAAAATAATGAAAATTTCTGAGAAATACTGCCGTTTCGGCTGATGACGTCACTAGGGTGGGGGGCCGGATACGCAAAACGCCGGTTACCGGGAACGTCGGAAACCGGGGGTCACCTGTACACAGTAAAATATCGTATCAGTTAACGGCCAAATTTTTTTTGACATATCGGCATGTCAGATATCGGCCAAAAATCCAATATCGTGCATCCCTAAAAATAAATAATTAAAAAGCATTTAAACATACTTTTTTTAATGGCTTTTGGTTTTCATGAGCCATCCAAAGATTGTCAGTGCCCCCCTCATCTGGCTGCCCCTTTGAAATATTTCCGCAGGCGCCCCTGCATCACAAACGTAGACAAACAAACCTTCATTCTCTATGTATCACTGATCAAATGTTAACAACTAAATTCAAACTAACATAAAGGATAGTTTGCTTCTGTATTATATTATGCAAGAAACAAATTTGAGATCAATTTTCTATCACAGCTGAAAATCTCCATCTGTTGATGAATAGTCCTTTATGAGGTTCATGTTTGGTTCCAAACATCCAGAGGAGCAATTTGTTCTCCCAGACAAGGCTAAACTTCAACCATTTTGAGTCCACAGAGGGCAGTTTAGGAGAAGTAGTACCTTCCCCCTGCAACTCGAAGAGATGTCAATAAAACTAAGGGATCTTTAAGGGTCTTGTAGCCTCCAGACTTGCTGCACTGTGGGTCTGCAAGAGATTTAGTGGGCACAAAGTCTCTGCAGAAGTGATTGTGCTGCTGCAGCCAAACCACAACTAAATTAATTTTGTTGATTTGTTTCACAGGCACATGCTAACCACCCTGTTCTTTATAATTAGGCACATTCTGAACCTCCTTTTTTTTAAATTTAGTCCTACACATATGTTGATACTTAGACTATTTGGACACATGCATTTATTGCTTGCGTTTGGAAGTGAAATTCTTCAAAGGAGCGCGGGCGTAAGCGTGGATGTGATTATGAAATCTTTAGATTCCAGCCGGAGTGTAATGAAACACCGGCCTGTTATCTTTTGGTTTAAACAGTTGTTTAAATAAATAGGAATCTCCTACAAAGCATTAAACGTCAAAGAGCATCTCTATAAACTGATTATTCAGATGACTACAGAAATATCGACAGAGTTACTGTTTGCTGACGATAATAAAAGATGGCCCCGAGCACGTCCAATCGTTGACTTGCTCCAAGAAAAAAAACAGGGATTCAGACAAGATACAGCACAGGCTGTTAAAACAAATCACGGGTTATTCATGACTGAAGCGCTCCGGTTGAGTGTAGCTCTCCAGCGAGTGGGAAGGAAAGCAGAGAAGAGCAGCCGGCTCCGGCTCGGGAGCATTAGATCCATCTGTGTGCCGAGTGTCGGGTTAATGCATTCCCAGTCTGCAGTGGCAGCTGATGATGTTTGGGTACTGTGGAAATGGATGCACTTTCAGGCTTCCCACATCAGCTACGCTGTGTTTGAAGCATACTTCTACAGCTGACAAAAGCCAAGCTAGAAAAGGCAATTTACTGCTAACTTTATTAGTCTTTTCACAAAGAACATGCCGGCACTTGAAGCTGAAAGGTCAAAGTACAGCAGAGCTTCAGGCTTTGCTGCGAGTCCGCCATTCGTGAGGCGTTTAAGTGTTAAAAATGTGTAGGGTGTGGTGGCTGGCATTGGATGTTCAGGATTTCTGCTTCTTTTTTTTTTTTTTTTTTCATCTACGTAGTCCAGGAAAATGTTTGTAACTCCAATGACTTAAAGTTGATTCACTAAATAAACTTTGTGATTATAGCTGCGTGAAACCCATCAAATAAGTGGAGAATAAACATTTTAAGATGTTCATTCTGTCTCGTTATCACTCACCAACGAAGACAAAAGAATACCATATTGTTCGGACTATAAGGCGCACTTAAAATCCTTTAATTTTCTCAAAAACCGACAGTGAGCCTTATGTATTAATTCTGGTTGTGCTTACTGACCTCTAACTGATTTTATGTGGTACAACTAAACAATGTTGAGAGTTACTGTGAACGAGTTGAGTAAAGTTTGACTTATCTGACTGTTTTATTTCGCTTAATGCGCCTTGTAATCCGCTGCGCCTTATAGTCTGAAAAATACGGTAAATATATTTTTGCCTTGGTCTGTGTTCAGTAGTCTGTTCTGTTAGCAAAATACCTCATAAACCACCAGACCAATTTTAGTGAAACTTTCAGAAAGGAATTAACAGATGTGGATGTGGACTTAACCCTATATTCAAAATGGCTGCCACCATTAAGCAACACAAAAACGGCAAAAACTCGGGCAATTTTACAGATATTGAGAGAAAATTGGGTGTAGATGACAGTGATTCACAACGCATACTCCAATCCCTAAAATATCATGTACGATATGAGATTAAGTACAATATTTGAGGTTTGACTACAACTTTTCTCATCATAAGATGATTTTAGTCTAACACTCTGGCTTCAGACGTGGCAGGCGATATGTATGCCTTCAAGCAATGCTAGGGCTATTATGTTGAAAGAATGAAAGGCATGAAATGGAAAAGAACAGGAAAAAACTCAGAGTGCAGAGTGATTGGACGCCATTAATCATGGACAGACTCACTGCTTTTATTTGGATGATGAGCCAAGACAGTTGTTGTTTATCCAACAGTCTGAGCCAAGAAGTAGCAACGGGCAAGGAGAGATGTTGTTATCCTGGTTTGTACTGTTAGACAGGTTTCAGCGTTTGCAGCTTTCACCTGGTTGCATTTCCCTTTAGTTGAGCCGGTTTTGCTCATTTTGTGTCACATTATGAAAAAGGTGCAGAAATGTCCCCGTGTGCAGCCTCGTCACTCCGACCAGCGATAACCACTGACCGCACCTCTGCAGTTGATCACATTTCGAGTGCAGTCGGTGCTGACAGGCTGCTGGTTAAAAGATGCAGAGATGGAGAGAGAGAAAGCTGGAGATGCTGATGGGAACCGGCAGACAGAACCGAGCCGCTGAGTCACTGTGACTGGTTGTCATAGCTGAGCGCCACAACAGACAAGTCTGTGTCCATTACTGTCAGTCAGCTGTGAGTTAAAACAGAGGAGCAGAAAGTTTTATGGAGAAATACTGCAGCTCTGACGCACACACTAAATGCTAATACATTGAGTTAAAGCAACTAAAGGTGCATGCAACTTGTGGTAACGTGAAATCATCAGGCATGTCTCGAGCCCGTCGATCTCCGTAACTTTCTGCATTTTGTTTCCATTTTAAAAGCTTTCGCCGTTTCATGCGATTGTTCCCGTCAAACACCTCCTTCCTGTCTGCATGCGCAGCAACGATCCTAAAAGTTTGAGCCAAAGAGCCGCGGATTTTACTGGAATATCCGGGTCAGAGGAGCAGGAAGGTGGCTGTTTACTCTGGACTGATCAGCTTACAGCTCCTCTTCTTTCATTTCAACCAAGGAAAGGCGGGATAAATATTTGCAAAGTCCAGCCACGTGCAGCACCTTCACTTCTGTTTCTGAGACGCAGCATCAGACACGCCGGGTCAGCCAAGTGTCGGCGTTGTCAGGTTTCTGCCTCCAGTGTTTCCTGCTCAAAGGAGGAGGATGTGGTTTTGTTTTTACCCACACAATCAAATGCAATCAAGGGATGAAAATCATTTTTAACGTATTTAAAGGAATAAGGAACTGCTTGCTTAATTAAAGGCCTAGAATTCCTTGAAGAAACGCACATTGCCTGCTGCCTTTCATGCCAGAGAAAGTCATTTAAAGTTTAAAATGTTTGGTCAAACCCTTAAACTAACGCTCTCATGCACCAAATATATGATGGTGCTGAGATAATACCAAATCAAATTTTAGTTGAATATTGAGTTTTAGCCATTTCTTGATTATCTGTGGCAGCCATCTTTGATTGTGTTGACTCCAAAAGCTGAGACTTATGTTCCATGATTACTTCCTGAAGGGTTCAATAAAATGTGTGCTGTGGTTCGTGAGATACTTTCCATTCAAACAGGGTTGACACTAGTAGTGAATGCTGGAATTTTAACCAAAGATCTTGTAATTACCGTATTTTCTGGACTATAAGTCGCACCTTTTTAATATTTTGGCAGTCTTGGGATTTATAGTCCAAAGCGACTTATATGCATCCCCCCTCCTCCCTGTTCATGATGCATTTGTTGACGGTCAAGTTAACTGTTCATTCGTACTGACATGAATCAAAGAGTAAGCATTACATCTGCAGACACGATCAGGCTCTCTAAGCTTTTGACGAATATATGTTGTTCCTCTGCCGCCAACCCCCAAAATATTCACTTAGAAACAACTGAGAAAAACTTAACACAAGTAAAACGCCCCAAGAGTGATGTGGAATGAGATTGGTGGATTTGCTGCTTATTTGCTTGTCAGACTCGTTGGCTTGTTATGTTAATTAATTATGTTCAGGATCCCAGGTGTGTTCTGAGTGTTATTGTTATTTCAGATTAAATGTCTGTTCTTGAAGTACACTTCTAAATAAATGCGACTTGTACTCCGAAGTGACTTACAGTCCGGAAAATATGGTATTTATTCTTAGCTACAACCAGACCCAAATTTAGCAGAATATATGTAATACTGACTGAAAAAAAGTTATTTTTGTGCTTTCTAAAATGAGATAGCTGTGGGGGCCATCTTGTATTGCAGAGATATCGAAAAGTATACATTTGTAAAGGTGCATCCAATAAAAATTCCCCAAAAGCTTCTGTTAAATCTACCCAGTTGTTTAGTAAATATTTTGCTAACAGAGAAAGACAAAATCTTCCCGTCTGTAGTGGGCGAGAAAATCTGGAAAAGCAGATTATTCACCCAGTTTGTGAGAACCACTTCCTGTTGGTGAAGCAGAAAAGCAAGAAGTACTTACCATACGGTAAAGAAAGTTTTTCTAAGTTGTCCATCGTGTCCCTGTCCCCACTTTGTCCTGTCCATGGCTGACGGTCAAACAGCTGCATCAAACTTTATCTGAGAGGACTTTCTGCTAAAACGATGAATCGCTTCTCGTTCATCTGCCTCTGGAGGTTAAAAACCAACTTCAGGACAGATAAACAAAGCTTCGGGACACGTGTCTCCTGAGGATAAAGATTTCATCATAACAGTGCATACAATGGTTTCTAAAGTACGTCTCACAAATAGTACACATAGATTAATTTTTATAAATTCTGCTTGATGAAAACCAGTTTTAGTGACTTTTGGAGAAATAACTTCTTAATTTATTAATTTGAGGAAACAACATTTAGCAAAAATAAGAAGGAACCATTTAGTTGTTTTAATTTAGGAGGACAAAATACAAATATGACACCAAACTATTTAAATGACCAGATCTTGCTTTGAACACATTCAAGCCCTAATTATTGTAAAATCAACTCATGACTGTGGCAAATAATTAACTTTCAGGTGTGTTTTGTTGGAAGTGCATTCAACTAAAATACTGGTTTCATTTTTATGATTTGTGCAATTTTCATCTAAACGCTAATTTTGGTGATCAGTTTTAAATTTTAATGGATTTTACTTTTTGTTTTTGTACTTTAACTTCCTTCCTTCATCACATTATTTTGCCTTCTTTTAGTTTTCGTTGTTGGCATCACTGTTTCGGTAAAAAAAAAAAAAAGCAAGAAGGAACAGTTCATTTAAGCCTGCAGACACATTTTTGTGAAAAATTACTTTTTGATTATTTAATTAAAACAATTTGGGTCAAACTTTTGTTACACTGGTTGTGATGTCATGCAGGATCTCATAAAAATGTGTATCTCAGCGTATCTGTTGGGGGTAACCCTCAGTTACAACACAAATCTTTAGCTCAGTTTCTGTACAACTCACAGAGTTAAGCCGTTTTAATGTTGATTAGCTGTGACAGCCATTTTTAATTGATTTGTCTCCAAACGTGAGCTGTAGAAGGACATCCAGTGGGTACTTTCTGAGAGTTTGACAAATAATCCATCCAGTGGTTCATGAGATATTTTACTAACTCTACAGCAGTGGGCGATAGAAATCCATTAATTCAATATTTAGCTGCATTTGTTTCATAAATCCAGATTTTTAGCCGTCAAGTAGGTTTTATATCAAACGAGCTTTGCTGGTTTCCACAAGAAAAAACCGAACATCAGCCGCCGTGACTATAATTCTTACCAGCGTTTGTTAAGAGTGAACTCTGAACCACCAGGCCTGATGGATGACTTACACACAGCCTCATAAGCACCCAGTCACTCACCCCACCAGGAGCCTGTGGATATAACGTGCACCTCTGTTTATCCAGGTGCATCAGCGACACAAAAAACTTCATCAGCACCAACACACCACGAGCACGACATGTGCTAACGTTTAAAGCGCGTGTCTCGTAATTACATGGTGATGAAGGGGAAAATGGACTGTGCCACGCTGATGTGTACTCAGACAGACACCTGCAGTCTTCTCTCTGTCCTCGCCTGCGTCGCTCTTTACACAACATGAATCTTTTCGTTTGCTGGCTTTGTTTACTTTCCTCCCCCCCTCCTCCTCTTCCTCGCCTCCTCCGCCTCTGTGTTCCCAAACAGGATGCTGATCAGGCTGCTTTAGCTGGAGGGATTCCTGGCAGAGTGATTTTGGTTGTGATGTCATGTAAATCACATTGCCAGGGATTTCCAACCAGCTACGGCTGAGACCCATCACGCACGTCCCTAAAACGTGGCGGCTGCTTCGCACCAGCCGTGTGAACGTCGACGCAACAAGGCTTTGTCAAATAAACAAGTTCACATTCTGTTCGTGGCTCAGCTCCTGTTTGTTTCCAAAAGTGACAAATCATCTCCCGAGCTGCACCATTCGAACTCACTACAAACACTGTGTGACTGTAAATACATGAAATTACACAGATACAGTACAGTGTTTCCACCTTAATCTCAGGATGTTGCATCCTTTTATTTCCATAATGGATCTGTTTATAACGAATCGGTTTTGAACCTGTATGGGGCTCTTTCTGGACTCCGTGTCTGGCTTTGCTTTCAGTTTTTGCTCAGTTTGCTTTAAAGATGGTATTTTCATGCTCTAATGCAACACACAATGTATTTTAGGTCACTTGTAGCTTTATTTTTACACTTTTTGTTCCAGGAGCGTGTATAATGAGCACTGCGTCATGTGATGGAGGCTCCTAATACAGTAATATTTGTTAGCAGTCTCATGACTCCAACCCTAACACTGTTACTCTTGTGAACCTTTGAGATTCCTATATTTAGACAGAAGAAATTAGATGTTATTTCTTAATACTGCCCTAAAAATACACTGTTTCTTGCTCTTTACAACAAACTTGTACTTTTGAAATTTCTGACCTTTAGTTGTCAAGTAAAAAAGAGCAAAAACAGCTTAAACAACAGTTATTATTCGTTTATGCCTAGTTTTACTTTATCATTTCATAACAAATGTAACTAAAGTATGTATTTTTTTAATTTATTTCTGGAAATAATCTCAAGAACTGCTATTTCAGAGTCAGAGTTTCTTTATTTGTCATTCGCACCACATGTGGTACATGTGGTGGAGCGAAATTTTGTTCACAGGGTCCCAGTTACATCCAACAAAAATGTAAAAGAAGAACAATAATAAGATCTAAGATACGAACTAAGAAAAACATTAACTGAAAATACACTAAGCTCTAATAGCATAAAAATAATATGCCGAACAGCAGCAGCATGATTCTCATAGGTTGTTTTCGGCTATAATTGACACGCTTAATGCGAGCACTAACATAAACTAAACTAACATGAACTAGGATTTATTCAAAGCATGCAACAACAAAAAATTGGTTGGGGTTTTATGAATAGTGGAGTCCCAACTCAAAAATAAGCATAAAATGAAGAAATTTTAGAATTTATCAGATTTTTAGTCCAAACATTTTTTTTTTTTTGTGCAACTCAGTTCCACCCAAATTTTAATCTGAAAATGCATTTATTAGTTTTGAAGCAAACCAAACATAGAGGGGCAAAGCAATCAGCCCAAAACTCCCAATTTGTTAAAAATAAAAGTAGCATGCACCCAGAATGACCAGAATAAATGATGCAGATAATTCAAGTTGATTCACTCACAAATCTTATGTTTTGATCAATTTTGATGAATATTCTGCAAACGCCAGACAAATATAACATGATTGTTTTATCCATACTTTCAATGAGTGGCTACTGATGGCTACAGATTAAATAACTGTACAGAAGAATATTCGTCTGGTTAAACTCTGATTACCGTATTTTATAGACTATAAGACGCACTTAAAATCTTTTAATTTTCTCAAAAATCAACAGTGAGACTTATAATCCAGTGCGCCTTGTGTATTAATTCTGGTTGTGCTTATTGAGCTCAAACTGATTTTATGTGGTACACTGCGCTCAAAAATCTGTCAAAATATTTTAGTTTTGCTTAATGCATCTTATAGTCCAAAAATATGGTAATCCCATGTGCCAAACTGCTGCCCCAAGCACTCGTGGGCATTGCTGCATTGAAGCAGAATGTGTAAACTCCAAACAGAGGCCCTCCAGGTGCCCTCCGGGTGAGTTTGGTGGAGGTGAAGGACTTGGCTCGCTCCGTGAACAGTTCAGTGACAGCCTGTGTTCACAGTGGCTAAGTTCCGCTCCTCACAAACATTTTCAGCTTTCTACCAACGAGACAAAAAAAATCATGGACGTAAAGAGGCTAATATGAAAAATGCTGCTTTGATGCTCGTTAGGTGCTGCATTCAAGGACAAAGACCTCGGAAATCTGCTGTTTGGGCTTTCGTAGTTGAATTAACTCATGACAACCATGTTGGATTATTTGTTTAGGCTGTTGAGCATGTTTTTATTTTTTTGTTTGTTTTTTTAATACATTTTATGCTTGATGGAGGATCTCACATTCATTCACAATAACATTTTCCTTCTTGTTTTGCTTTCTTTATTTTTGGAAATAAGAGTTTTTAGAGCTTATGATGCAAATACAAAGACGCCAACGTAAAAACTTTAAGAAAGAAGGTGGTCGTTTAGCCCGGAAGGGGAATTTTTCCTCGTACAGGAAATGTCCCATCAGGAAAACAAGTAACGCACGTAAATGTGAAGCCTGAGCTCATTTACTGTCTGGGTGGCCATGAAAGGAAAGCACTGATTCTGTGTGTGTGTGTGTGTGTGTGTGTGTGTGTGTGTGTGTGTGTGTGTGTGTGTGTGTGTGTGTGTGTGTG
>JARVGQ010001954.1:25283080-25294764 GCA_031762355.1 Hypsolebias martinsi | reverse complement strand
AACAAATGTTTTCAACATTTCATTTTTATATATATATATATATATATATATATATATATATATAGTATATACTTTTAATTATATATATGCTGCAGGGCTGAAATGCAAGATTAGATCTTTATTGACTAACAAATTGCAACTAACAAGTTCAAACACAAACATATATTTTGCCTTAATAAAGTAAAAAAGGGCATTGATATCATTTTAAAACACTTCCTGATTTGAAGCAGAAAGAAAGTTGCAACATGCAAGTAAAACTAACTTTTGTTGGTTTCTCCTTCAGATTATCTTTGATAACCACGCACACAGTGGGAAGATTAACGTCAATGTTGATCATGATGTGAGGATTTATGAATGCACAGACTGGAATGTGGAAGGCAGCTGTAAGTTTGATCCTTTTTCATGTTGGAACCACTTCCAGTTAAACTTTGACCTTAATGGATTGAAATAAAAAAGTGTAAATGATGTTTTGATGGTCCCCAGAGGGCACAGTTGTCTGGCTGAGCTGCTCTTATCAACATGTGAGACAAGAAAATGAATAATAGTGTGGATCTTATGAAGCGTTCACACTATTGTGATCCATTTTCCTTCTGTACATTTTTCGGCGTGATTCTCGTCCCGCAGTTTTCAAGTTATTTCAACAAATCATAAATTAAAACATTCAGCTCTTTCAGGACAACCCTGCTTATGACTTTTGGTGTTGGTGCAACTTTAGCTTTTTGAAATATTTAGCCTTTTTGGTCATGTCCCCCCCCCCCAAAAAAAAGAAAAGAAAATTAATTGCGCTCATTTTTTTCCCTTATATGTTTAAATCTGTTTACAACTTTTACTGCTCCTTGTTCTAGTTGAGCTTCTTTCAGCTTTCTTGTGCAAATGTAAACATTTTTTTTCCACTACTTTCAGCTGTTTTTGTGCTCCCTTCTGTTAATTTCAACTGATTATGCTCCTTTCAGCTTATTTCTACAAGTTTCAGCTTTTTCAGCTATTAAGCTGTTCTTATGTTGATTTTTGCATTTTCAGCTAATTTCAATTTTTTTTACACTCATCTCAAAATTTTCCAGCCTAATTCAGCAAAATTGTGCTCTCTTGACTTTTGTAAGTTAAGCATCTTTCTACCTTTTTAGCTGTTGTTTTGCTCATTTCAGCTAATACCCACTTGTTTATGCTCATTTCTGTCAGCCTGATTTGGCAAACGTGTTATTTCTGTTTTCTTCAGATAATTTAAGCTTGTTCTACCTTTTCAGCTAGGTTTTAGAATTCTTGGCTAATTTCAGCTGTGTTCAGATAGTTTTTCTTGGTAATCACTACTTTCAGCCTTATTAACTACTTTCTGCTAATTGCAGCATGTTATGCTTCTTTCAAGTTTTTTCCTGCTATTTCAGCTGCTAATTTGAGCTTTTTCAACTAATTTACTTTTTTTTTAGCTCATTTCAACTTTTTCCTTCTTGTAGCTTAAGCTTTTTTTCTGCCTTTTTAGCTCTTTTTCAAGCTAAAAATCTTAATTTTTGTGCTACTCTTTAAACATAATCCAGCAAATGTGTGTTCTTTCTTTTTTCTGCTAACTTAGGCGTGTTCTTCCGTTTCAGTATGTTTTATTTTTAACTAATTTCAGCTGTTTTTCAACAAGTTCTTCAGCAATAAGCATTCACACTGCATTTTCACTGGAAATGCAATTATGTTTATGACAACTGATCTGAAGTCTGTGGTTCTGGTTTCCAGCTGGGAAGATCGATTTTCTACTCCTATCGTTTGATTCTGTGGTCGTCCTCGCCTGTTTGGCTTCTCTCATCCTCTGCTGTCGATCCATCATCCGAGGCATCCAGCTCCAGTTTGTAAGTTCAACTTTAAAGTCCAATAAACGGGGGTTGAGCTTTTTCTTTTCATTTCTAAGTCCCAGTCACAACTGTTTTATATTTAGTCAACATTTTATTTGTACTATTTTTCATTTTAACTGACTTTTAATTAGGGATGCTTCAATCATGTTTTTTTTTTTTTTACCAGCCCACTCCCTATATCGATCACATGGATTGGCTGTAAATCTTTTGATTTACTGGTAAAGATGAGTGCTACTTGCTAAGGGATGTGGAAAATAGGAACCATAAAATCACCTTAATTTGGACAAAAACCTGTTTTTATTTACTTTTTCAAGACAAAAAAATATAAAAAAAAAAAAAAAACTTGCAGGCACAATACAGCAACTATTCAGTCAAAAGGACAACTGAAATGTACCTGCTAACAGTAACAGAATCTTTAACAGATTGAAAAAATTACAGCTCTCAACAGGCTAAATAGCAGAGAAAGTCTTAATAAATCTCAAAACATTACCTAACTCAAATACTGTCAAGTAAAAATGGATACATTCAAAGTCAAGTAAAGGTTGCATTTCAAATAAACTATCCTAACCTAATCAGAACTACCTGACAGCATGGCTTACTCTTTTGTGCACAAGCAAACTGTTGTGCATTGACAAAGAAATGCCTATGACTTGTTGATAAGCATTGTGGGAAGATTCTTTTTAATAAAGAGGAGCATCTCAGCTTCTTCAGTCGTGAGTCTACTCCTGTGTTCGTCCACCATGTTGGATGCAGCGCTGAACAAGCGCTCACTCTCCACGCTTGTGCAGGGTGCAGACAGGTAAGCTCTTGCTACTCTAGAGAGGTTCGGAAAGCGTTCCTTATTGGTTTTCCAGTATTCCAGTGGTGATGCACTCCGAGAGATGAGTGGCTCTGAGAGGTAGATAATCATCTCTGATGTTGTTGTGCTGTCAGCGTGAGCCTGCTGCGCAGCTTCTTCTGACAGCTCATCAAACATTGACGACAAGGATCCTGGTCGCGGCACTTTCTTTGCTGGCTCCCCTGTGTCTTTAGCTTCAGCTTCTTGGTGAGCGCCTTCTGTCATCAGATGAAGGAGCAGTCTGTGTGTTTTGGTCTTGAGACTTTCAGAATAATATCTGTCTTTGTACCTTGAATGGGGAGGGGGAGGGAATCAAATTAATTTCACATGAAACTCAATGTTTCAGGCCACTTGAGAATAAAACCATTAACTATGTATTTTTAAATGCTTGTTTTTTCTTATTAATTGATCCTTTTCTCACCTTGGGTCTATGATTGTTGCCAAACTGTAGAGGGGCTCCTCTTCGATGTCAGCAAATCTTTTGGTGACAGCTTCCAGTAACGTGGCCTTGGTTGTCTTCACGCCATGATCTGCTGCAACATCTTTGGCAAGGAGACGCTTTAAAACCATCACGGAGGGTATGACATCAGCAGCAGATGCAGTTGATGAGCAAATTTCCTTAGTCAGCTCTTCAAAAGGTTCCAGGAGTGTGGTTATGTTTTTAATCAGGTCCCACTGGGAAAATGTAAAGGTAGAAGGTAACTCAAAGTCACCTGCGTAAATGCTCAATGCTCGTTTTTGCTCAAGGAGACTGTGGAGCATATAATAGGTGCTGTTCCACCCAGTGCTGACATCTTGTTGCAGTCTTTTGGTGGGCTGGTTGAGCAGTTTCTGAACACTCTGAAGTCTTGCATATGCTAACCGAGAGTGCCTGAAGTGCTCCACAATGCGTCTCCCATTGGCAATAATGTCACTTACACTGCGCTGTGACAGCACTGCTTCATGGATGGCCAGCTGCAGAGTGTGTGCCATACACCCCAAACTTGGTAACCCAGCATCCGTCATAGCTTTCACCATGTTTTGGGCACTATCCATCAGTATCACATGTACCTTGTCTTTCAAAATGTGCCATGTTTGAAACGTTTTCTCAAACGTGGCTGCTAAAGCTACAGCAGTGTGGGAGTCAGAAAGCTCCTGGGCATGCAGAACAGCTTTATGACGTTGAAAATCTGCATCAATCCAGTGAGCTGTTAAACTCAGCATAGACACAGGACTGTCGTCCGTGCTCCAAATGTCACTCGTGAAACTTACAGAGGCGGAGACATCTTTAAGGAGACGTTCGATGTGAGAACACACCGTCTGCTGGAGCTCTGGCAGGGCCACGTCTTTGAAATATTCACGTCCTGGTAGCACGTAGCGGGGCTCCAAGTGGGAGAGCAGTCGGCAGAACCCGATGTTTTCCACCACTGACAAAGGCTGGTCATGAAGTCCGATGAATTCCATTATTTTTCGGGTTATTTGCTTAGCCTTCTGACCGTCACGCTCATACGGGCGAGTGTTGCCAAGTGTGTGCTGCCGTTTGGCTACTACGCGCGTCTTCTCCTTCTCTGCAGTGAGCCTCGAAAACTCACCGTACTCCGCCAAGTGTTTGTTTTTTAAATGTCGCATTAAGTTCGTTGTGTTGAAGGATGTTAACTTGCTTCCCATGCGAGGTATTTTTTCGTTGCATGTGTTGCAGGACGCAAACTTTCCATCACTCTCGCAGACGGTGTAAAAGTTCCACACAGCAGCCATGTTTGTTTATGATTTTTCCCGCCGCGCGCCTGCGCATTGTAAAGGAAAGTGGGGGGAGGGGCCATTAGACGTCACACCGGATGTCTGCAGGCTGCAAAGATCATACTGCCACCTTCTGGAAATAATCTGTAATTTCTGTTGGAACAATGTGCTGTTTGGGGTCCATGTCAAAAGCAAAAAACAGAAAGAACTACCTGTATACAGTATATCATAAATTTGATAATACTCTTAGGGAAATACCACAAACACAAATCATATGTTAGTCACTATATTTCTTCTTTTCAATCCTTCCAAAAGGAGTTTGAAACATTTCTGACTCAAATAACAACAAAGCTATAAAACATTTGAGTTGTCCACTTTATATAATGTGTTTATTTAAATAATCCCACTGAATTTTTTTGTTTGAATGTATATTGATAACTGATAACTTTTAATAAAGATGAAAGAAATAATCAGGTGATCAGTTTTTGTGATCGGAACTGAAAGGCATTGATCGGTATATCAAAGTTCATGCTCAGTAATCAGGTAATAAATCCAACAAAGTTAATTCAGGTTCTCTGGATGGGTTCTTGATTTGTTTTGTTTTGGTTTCTTTAAGAAACCGTATAGAATACCTGACTTAACTTTTTTGGATTGATCGGTATATACATTTTCATGCATGGAACTCATCCAATAATGATTTGTGGCTGATCGATCACAACATCTCTACTTTTAATCCACTTAAGGCTTAAATATTTCAGTATTTTCATTTCTTATAATATAACTCCATCTGTCTCTATCACCTTTTGTTGTTGTTTTGTCCATATTTAAACTTATTTTCTTTGCCTGAAACATTTTTTTTAACTTTATAATAATTTCATGTTCATTTAAGTTGTTGCAGAAGTTGTGCACAACTTTTCAGAATTGCATTGTTGTCACAATGTGTATCATCTGTGAATTTACCTCATAAATCAGATTTTCTTTAGCAAACTCATGAAACACTTATTTTGTTTTGCATTCTTGTCTTTTGCAGTTTTGTTGTTACCAATCTTTTTGCTTTTGCAGTTGTTTGTGCTAAATACCAACCATGATCAGTTTAAACCTTTCTGACCAGATAAAGAGCATGAGCTCAGAAAGAAAACTTTGCATTTTGACAACTATGTGAACTATTTTGTTGTGCCTTTGTGTTTCACGCTGCATTATTTTATTTTTGATTGTTTGCAGGAGTTCAACATTTTCTTCCACGCGTACTACAATAAGATTGTGACGTGGTCAGAGCGCATGGAGTTTGTCAATGGCTGGTATATATTTATCATCATCAGCGACACGTTGACCATCGCAGGGTCGGCACTGAAAATAGGAATACAAACAAAGGTTTGATTTTTTTTTTCTTTTTAAGATATGAGCTTAACCCTTGTAATTATGTCTTGTAATTTTTTTTCTGTATTTTATTTTTGCAGTTTCTGACCAGCTATGATGCTTGCAGTATCTTGCTGGGATCAGCCACGATGCTTGTCTGGTTTGGTGTCATTCGGTACCTTTGTTTTTTCCAAAAATACAACGTAAGAACTTCCATAAGGGTCCCTGTTTGTTGTTACATCGTATACAAAGCAGATATGTTTCTAGAGAAACCGACTTGATTAATTTCTTCTCAGATCCTAATTTTGACCCTGAGGGCAGCGTTTCCAAACGTGATCCGTTTTTGCTGCTGTGCTTCTATCATCTATGTCGGGTACTGCTTCTGTGGCTGGATTGTACTCGGGCCTTACCACGACAAGGTACATTCTGATAAGCATGCAGTTTCAAGATGCCTCTGTAGAGCGTTTCTGTTCTTTAGTCTTCATTAAAACCGTATAACATCAGCATGACAAGAGCTTTTTCTTTTAGTTTCGAACGTTTGACAAAGTGACAGAGTGTCTCTTCTCTCTCATAAACGGGGATGACATGTTCGGCACCTTTCTGAGGATGAGAGACAAAAGCTACATGGTGTGGCTTTTCAGCAGACTCTACCTCTACACCTTCATCTCACTTTTCATCTACATGGTGCTCAGTTTGTTCATCGCTCTCATCACTGACACCTACGAAACCATCAAAGTCAGCCTGAGTACACACACACTGTACTGTTCTGTACTGTATACCATAGATTTATTAAAATCTATTTTCTTTTCACTGTACACCTATTCTTTTTTTTTTAATTGTTGTTTAGAATCGCCAGAAAGCCAAAGAACCAGCGTCCCTGCTTCAGGCCTTCATAGCAGAGTGTAAGGACCAGCCTGAGTCTGGAAGATACCAAATGGATGAAGAGCAATCCACCTGCTGTGGATCTCTGTGTGGATGCCTCAACAGAAAATCGAGGGTGTAGTGTCACTATAATACAAGCAGAGCATGTTGTGACTAATTCAAGCATTCCTTAAAGTCTCAACAAACCCGTTTATTTCATGAGCGTTTGAATGTCAAGCCGGTCAAGAAAAAGCACTTTTTTTTTTCTTTCAATTTTAATTGTATACTATGACATCATGCTGATTTAAATCAGTAAATGTAGCATCCTGATCAGTGCATTTGAAGATTGTGGAAATCATTATAATTTTACATAAAACTGGCTGCAATAAAGCACAAGAGTATTCTTCTTATTCATTGCACTTAAGGAATGTGTAAGATGAATTGCATTTACTAGAGAGTGTCTCAAAAAGTGCCAATTTTACAGAATATTGTGATTTTTCTATTTACCGGTACTGATTTTTAGTCCTTGGGCATTTTACAGAAAAATAAATAATCAGCTCTGATTCTGGTCATCTGGACAGTTTCAGAAACTGTCCAGATGACCAGATTGAGAGTTATCAGATTTGACTACCTGGATTACTGAGCATGAACTTTCTTATAAATAATCAGCGTTTAATCAAAGTGTGAATAGGTCAAGTATTTTCACTGTCATATTGGTTTTTATTCTGTTTTTTCAAAACCGTTAAATTCAACTTTTGTTTGAATGTGTTGTAAGCAATATTGCTGTAATTATGTTGTGGCAAGCTTAATTTTCATATAATGGTTAAACATGATAAGAACATATGTCTTTAATGCAGTACCTCTTAGTCAAGTTATAATTTAATCTATCTATATTGTCATCCGTCCTCAAACAGCATTTATGGCAGCTCAAATGGGACTTTTTTTGTTCAACTGTGATGGATTTTCCACTCAAATATCCAATAAAGTATATTCTTCTTCTGTAGAATGACCACTGTGGACATCTGAAACAACCACTGTGCTTATTTAATAGCGGAACCTTGCATTTCAGATATCTAAGTTATAAATGCAATTTTAAATGAGGAAAATAGGAAACAATTAAAGATGTTTTGATGTAATACAGTACTGAGTAACAACACACTCAACACTCAACACACATCCTTGAGGAGAGCCAGTGCTGAGGGTTATGGTGGAGGAGGAGAAGTTGTGGATCCTCGTTGACTGAGGTAGTTCGTTAAGAATTTTAGTACCCAGTTAAAAATGGAGGGGCTTAGTCCTACTGTGAATAGTTTGTCCATCAGGGTTTGGGGGATCATGGTGTTGAAGGCAAATGCGAAGTCCACAATGAGCAGATGGACGTCTAGTCCTTCTGTTCCAGGTGGGTGAGAGCAGTGTGCAAATCCATACATGCAAATCCAGTTTAAAATAAATGTTAAAATGGCTGCCTAAAACCCTTTGAGATGTCAAAAAAAATTTTCAACTTTATTTTTTGTAAGATTTACAGTATATTTGATGGAAATTGTTATATCTGGAACAAAGTGTCGTGTGTTTTAATTAAATGCTACAACGGCCTGCTACAAAGTGAAAGTGACATTTCACTTTGTGGCCACCAGGGGGAACTCATCAACTCTGTGGTTGTGTGGCACGTGAAAGCGTTTCTATTCCTCCAATGTACGTCTGACATACTGGTTGCTAAGTAACGAATCAACCACTCACATTACAGTTTAGCGGGACGACACGAAAAAACAGACTTGAAAAAAACACCGGACACGAACTCTGAAGACCGCAAACCTGTTGTGTTGTTCAGCGCCTGACTGAGTTATTGCACTGTTTTTTAAAAAAAAAATCATAGTTGCAGCAGCCAAGATGACAAATGAATTCAAGACTTGAGTTGCAGTTATTATTTAGTGAACGAAGATCTTGTCAACAACCTTACCCCCCATCGAACTTGGACACTGGTTAGTTGACCCAATTTCACGAGTGAGTATGGCGTTAACTTTAGCATAGCCAGGTTAGCAAACCTAACGAGTGAAGACAGAGGTAAGTTTTATTATGTTATTCCTGAATGGCTTCACATAAGTGTACATATACTTACAGGGCTCCAGTGTAAAGTTACGTGACTTTTTACGCCTGATAATTCACCGTAACATTGCTTACAGGTGCAACACAGGTTTAGCATTAAAGCTAGCCAAACAGCCGTTAACCTGATACGTCAACGGTTTACGTTTCGTCCAGGCAGCGTCACAGAGAAACGCTTTAATCGGTTTAACTTGAGATATCGTCCCGTGTGTCGTCTGCTTTGCCCGATAAGAGCACGGAAGAGACTCATGCTCATGGCTCACTGACCTTTATCACCCGTTTATGGCAAAGAATTATGTGGTGAAACGTTCAAGTGTGCTGAGCAGATCAAACTGAAGCAAAAGGAGTGGCTCCTGGTGCTGGTTCAGCCAGTTTTGACCTCAGCAGGACGATGTGATTAAAATACCCTGAAGCCATAAATGTTCATGACAAAAACAGGTTAAACATTGTCAAGCTGTAATGGATTTTCTTTTATCTTTGTAAATCCTCTCCAGAGGATGAGCTCATTCCAGCCTCTGGTGCACACTGACAGTTAATCCCGTGTGGGTGAACCATCAGCCCAGATTATTGCTGGTCTGCCTCATGGTTTGATGCTCTGTTCCAGGGCTCGGTTTCAGCAGGATCTTCTGATCCGCCGCCTGACCGCTGAATCCACCTTGCTGCTGATAACTCGTGACTTCATGTCCTGATGTTCCTCTAAAATGAGCGAGTGGAGGACAACGGAGACATCTATGGGTAATTTTCTCCAGTGGTGGTGCGAGTGTTAGTAGCTGTGCTTTTTTTTTGGGATCTGTTTGAGGTGACCCACATTCTTGCTCTCGTTTAGAAGAGCCCCTTAGGAGGAGAAAGAACAATTGATGCAGTGTGCCAACTGTTACTATTATTTCTCTCTTCTGTTCCCAGAAAACGATGAGATCTCAAGGATATCACATGTGACGATGTCCCCTTCGAAGCAGAACAACCTTACGTCGGTGTACTCCTTCCCCTTAACTAAAAGCTCCTACAGCATAATGAATGGCTTTTGCACTGCGGAAAATGTTCCTCAGTGCATTTTTTACATCAATCAGGTATGAAAATGACCCCACGTTCTGTTTTTTATTCATAGAAACCATATAAAGCATGTATTTAAGGTCTGACAATAACAGATTCTAAATTCTGACAACAGCGCTTGTGTTAAATGCTTTATTTTGCTGTATTAACTTGCATAAGTTGCCTCCATTTCACAGGAGCTCGACTCGTTGGGGCTATCCACGTGCATTGAGGCCAGCTCAACAGGGGAAGCCAGCATGAACGCAGTGCCAGCTTTGAATGCCACGTACGAACTGCTGCAAATTCACAGACGAACTATGTGCACTTTAGAAGAGCTGGAGAAAGAGCATCTGAAGAATTTAAGCGCCTTGAAACACATGCAGATGAATAATTCCAGACTCAAGGCAAGTATGCCAGTGGATCACACAAGTCTTTGTTCAGTTTCTTGACCAAAACGAGTGTCCTCCATTCACTTTTGGGTTCAAATGCATTCATCTAAAAGGTTATGTGTATAAGGGAATGACACAAAATAAGAAAACTTGATTTATAAGCTTTGGATGAATTATAAAAGGCAAACTGACCTAATAAAGGAACAACTCAAACCAGTTTTTTTGTTGGCTGGTCCCTTGTGAAATAATTCTTGTCACTTCAGCGTTAGAGTCATTGCTTTGTTTTTGTGTTTCCTCTTTAGGACCAGTTGGAACTTTCCATAAGGGACAAATCGGGTCTGCAAGAGACAGAGAGACAGCTGCAACTCAAAATCAAGACTCTGCAAAGTTGCTTAAAAGCTGAAAAAGACGAGGTGACGCTTCTTCCAGTCATGTTCACAGGTCTCTGTGTGAGATAGCAAGAGTCTGACCAACTTGTGTGCTTGAATCAGGTTCAGAAGCTCCAAAATATCATTGCAAGTCGTGCCTCACAATACAGCCATGACGCCAAGAGGAAAGAGAGAGAAGCTGCCAAACTGAAGGAACGCCTTAGTCAGCTGTTGGTTGACAGAAAGGATAAGAAACTTTGTAAATTTGCTAGCCTTCAACACAAATTGGTCTTAACTCGCATGTGAATTATTTAGATTTTTAAAGCAATTGAACTCTGTATTTCAAAAAGCTGTCGACATGCTGAACTGCCTGAGCCGATCAGATGGAAGAAGAAGCCTCTGGAGAAACGTAAAAGCGACAGCCAGGTATTCCACAAGTCATGAATGTCCAACATTTTGTAAAGCGTGTGATATTTGATTCCATCTGTGGATTTGTACTCGTCTGTCTCCAGCCATGAAAGTGAGATGCACAAATCTTTACTCTGCGCCTATGAAGTGAGGCAGAAGGCCCTGGTTCTGGAGAATGCCGAGCTTAAAAAAGTCCTCCAGCAGATGAAGAAGGAGATGATACACATCCTGAGTCCATGCCAGCCCTCTGCCAAAGGAGCAACAGCTGACGAGGAGCAGGTATTTGAGCTGTACACACAAGTTCACAAAAGAAGTTTAGTAAAGGGTTTGGAGAAGACAACATAAAGGTTGACGGAAGGATTACTGGTACTCCTTACTCCTAAATATCACCGGTATATGTTCGCTTTACAAGTTGAAATTCAAGAACGCTTGAGTTTGTTTAAGTTTTGCTGAGGAAAAGAAACTGATCATGATTTAATGGAGTTTAGTTTTGCAATCAGCCTTAAATATAAGGATATCCAGTGTGCGCTGCAGTGGTAACATTAGTTTTACATTGGATATTTCACATTCATACTCCGTGGATTCAGAGCTTCCTCATTCAAGCCAGCGCAGGCAGTCGGATGTTGGTCAGTTGTTCAGTCTGTCCCTCCTCCAAGGAGAGATGGTTCTCTTAGGGACCGTCAACAAATTACTGGGCTAATGAGCTTGGTCTGAACACCGTTATAATATTTTAGACATATTTCCAGAGTATTTGTCAAAGCAGCATCATGTATCATAAGTTTTCTCA
>JARVGQ010001954.1:25262138-25272736 GCA_031762355.1 Hypsolebias martinsi | reverse complement strand
GACTTCTTCAGTCTGAGTCTTTTGGAGGAAAGACGAAACGTTTACAATTTTTTTTTTTTTGTCTGGAGGACCAGACTTAACGTTTTTAGATTTTTCTACCTGGATTATTGAGCATGTATCAGGATATTTTATAAAGAAAAGCTCTGCAGAAAGTAGTGTATGCTGCACAGAAGACTGTTGGAGACAGCCTCTCTACCATGACGGACACCTCCAGATGCAGGAACAGGGTCACCTACATCATGAAGGACCCCACTCACCCAGCGCACACACTTTTTGCCCCACTCCCTTCAGGAAGGAGGTTAAGGAGTATTGTGTGTGGAACCACTAGTCTCAGGAACAGCTTCTACCCTGAGGCTGTAAGACCCATAAATCCCTAACCAGGATAATCACTGTAATACCACTTTAATTGGCGATATGTGACTTATCTTTGCTGTTGATTTCTTGCCTTTAAGCTGTTGTCTTCATACCCCTCTGCTCACTACAGACTCGTGTTCAGGCTGCTGCTTAATATACCATATTATTTTAGATTATTAGTGTTTATCTTAGGTCCTTATATACAGTTTCTTTTTATACTCACGTTTTTGCTATTTTTCGGTGTAACTGGGACCTATTAATACACAATTTTGTTCCACTTCCTGTATCTCATGTGACGTGAATGACAACCTCGAACCTTGATATTTTATAGCTTAAAGTGATATCAAAATAAAATAAAAAAAATTGAGTTTTATTTTGAAAATTACATTTTATTTTTCCTGTTGTGGGTCAGACCCTCCATTTCTTTCATCCCTCCCTGTAGTTTGAAGCAAGCCTACAAATAAAGAAACAATTTTTATTTATCTCATCGCTTTATCCATTCATCCATTATCTGTACCCTCTTCTTCCTTTTCGGGTTGCGGGGGTCAGTGGTGCCCATGTCCAGCAGTCGCTGTGTGAAGAGCGATGCGGGGGCACCCTGGACAGATCGCAAGTCCATCACAGGGCCACATAGAGACAAACAACCATTCACTCTCACTCACACCTAGGGACAGTTTAGAGTTACCAATCAGCCTAACAGTGTTGCTGTTCAGCATATTGTATTTGTACTGCTAGTGCTAAGTGTATCTTTAGTTAACGTTTTTCTTAGTTCATATCTTAGATCTTATTACTCTTTTTCTTTTACAGTTTATACTTTTGTTGGATGTAACTGGGACCCTGTGTACACAGTTTCGTTCCACCACATGTGGAGCATATGACAAATAAAGAAACTCTGACATAAAACCCATGCATGCACAGAGAGAACATGCAAACTCCACCCAGAAGGCCCCCAACCGGGATTTGAACCAGGGTGACCTGCTTGCTGAGAGGCGACAGCTCTCCCAACTGCGCCACCGTGCTGTCTCATAGTTTTTAGTTTCATGTAACTGAAAGTAACCACATAAGGGTTTCCTCCAGTTCCAGTTGACTGGTAGTCTTCCTGATGCATCAACTCCACCCAGAAAATAGTCTACGGTATAGCTTTTATAAACTCAAGACAGAAAAATTACAAACCGTATGAAACTTGTGGCTTTATTAGTTAATCATTTTAAGTCTTGTGTAACTGTATGTATATGGGAATTCCTCTTTTGTTCCAGGTTTCCCAGGCAGCTGTAGACCTTCAGCAGTTCTGCATGCAGAACGCCTTGCAGGACCCTCTGCTCACTGGCATGACCTCCAGCACCAACCCCTTCAGGCCGCAGAAGGTCTGCGCTTTCTTGTGAAACAAATTTTTTTTGGTAAGTTTATCTACACACTGAAGCCATTTGTGCACGTTTGTTTGACACACACAGTACCAATCATTTTTGTAAGACTCAAAGAGTAGAGAAAACAGATGTTTTGGTAGCATTTTCTTTATTGTATAACAGTGGTGTCAATGTCAGTTTAGTTATCACAGTTTTGACAGTGGAGGTGTAAATATATAAGGATTTGCAGCAATTTATCAAACATCAGGAAAAATACAATTAAATCCCATATCTAATCTCTACTCTTGCCTCTGTTTGTTCTACAGATGTTACAGGGAGTCGTTGATCTCAGCACTGCTCCATGCCAAGCCATTATACTGCCACAGGAAAACGGAAAACCAAGTCATGTCAGGGACAAAGAAGTGTAGTTATTAACAATAGTAGCTTACTGAAGACCTTTTTCATGGCATTGTGTGATTTTTATTTTTGATTAATGTGCCTTTTTTATTATTCTATCTTAGGCATATTGGTTCTAGATGTTTTGTATTTAATAAAACATTTAAAAATATTTGGTTATTCTCATTTTCCTTCGTTATTACACTATTGTCAACCCCTAAAATACCAGGCAAAGCTGCAACTACCGGTATCTTAAAAACAGTATGAACACCTTATCTTGCTGCATCAAGATTAAACAGGACATGGTAAGATGCAACTACAAAATATCAGTTTTGAAAAATTCATGCACTCTAACACAAAATGCAGACTTATTTAAAACAATGGGAATGTTTACAAAACATGGCTCAAATTTATTCTGTCATTTAGTGAAACTGATAGCACTGTCAACTTTAAATTGAGCAAACCAAATAGAAACCTACCATAACCATATTGCAATTGTTAATCAACGTAGGCTTCAGTAAATTTGCCTTGAAGATGCACCTCATCGTAAGGTAATAAAACACTTGTTCATTATAAACAATACTATTTTGGGGACCTGATATAAACCAGCATACATGGAAAAACAGTAGGCTCACAAATGCCTGTTTGTGGAAGGTGGAGATTCAGCATATAAACTTTTTTTGTTTTCGCTGCTACCTTCAGAGATTGCCACAGTGAACTAACTCACATGAGGACATGACAACTGTTTCTACGCTTCATGCAACCACAAACTACCGAGCTACTACAGCTGTCTGGAGCAAAGAACAGCCATCTGGGGAGCAGACAGATGGTGGGGGTTAAGGGTCTTGCTCAAGGGCCCAGTGTAATGAGGGTGGACCCACATCGCTGTGGTTGTTTCACCTTTTCCACCCATATTTTGATGATGGTATAGAGATATGAACCGGTGATCTTCCAGTCAGACCCACCTTCTTAAACCTTTGCACCACTACTCTCATTCAGCAGCTATATTAATACTGCTAAATAAATATTTGTAGAAGGTGTTCCTTAATCTTATCTAAAACTGTTATTAGCCACTTTATTTTACAGGCATTTCCTAAAACTAATCTGCTATTGTTTTCGTATAATTCAGAGGTGGGCAACATTTTTTTTCCCAAAGGGCCACATCATCAAAAGCCACATAAAGAATTGGAAAATTAATTTTCTTTATGATAGATAGTCTAGAACAGAGGTGTCAAACTCACTTAAAAAGGTGGCCAGAATTAAAAACTTTTTCAAACTAAGGGCCGGTTTCATAATCTATATTAACTCAAGTTAGAGACCCAACATATTTTCTTAGTTGCAGGTCCCTCAACAAGAGTTTGATTGGTCTCATTTGACATTCTTTGTTGCACTTTTGACATCACAATCAAAGATTACTGAAAAAATAAAGTGACAAAAGTATTTTACATTTAAAATAACATCTTGGGTGCTGGATAAGATGTCAACAAGGGCCACATTTGGCCCCCGGGCCTAGAGTTTGACACACTAGGAGATCTTTTTCAGGCTTTGTCCTATTAGTATAGTCAGTATGCTTTATAAAACACATCTTTCCATTTAAACTCCTTTAGGAACATAAGATACAGTATTTGATCTGAAGCTCTCGAACTTGACCTCTCTGAGTGACTTTAAACATCTGTTAAGTTCATGCAAGAACCAATGCAGACATGTTCCTGTTTTTAGTTTTCTACACAGCCTTACAATCTAGATGTTTTTTTTTTCTCGCTATGTTTCCTTTTCATTATCCTTTTAATTACCATTTTATTTTCAAACGTAAAAAATTGTATGCATCCTTTATGATTGCCTATTGTCATCACTCTGTTAAAATTCAGGTCTCTTGTAAATGAGTCCCCGGGCTCAATGGGATTAACCTGTGTAACTAAAGGTTGAATGGAAAAAAAATTCTGATACATGTGACAGTATTTTATAGACATAAGCTCAACATGTTATACATGTTAGCGGATACATGCAAAACTAAGGTATACACTGTATTTGTAATTATAATTTTTTAAGGTTCAGTTTAGTTCTGAAAATGATTTTAAAAAGTTTTGCAAAAGATGTTTAAGTTCCTTCAGTTTTGTTGATAAATTGTCGGGGTGGGTTTTTTTTTTTTTTTTTGGCCTTCATGGACCCTGAACGCATCACTAGAGTTCGCCTGTTGGAACGTCATCTGCTCGCGAGCCCGCCACGTTCTCAAGTTTCACTCTCGCGAGATGTGAATCAACGGCTGTGAGATCCGTGCCGCCGCTTCCAGGAGCTCCGTGGGCTGAACCCAGGTCTGTGTCCGTGTCCCGCTCCTACAGCGGTTCAACCAGAGCTCGTAACAGGCAACTGCTACTCGACCAGCCCAATGACACCGCCTTCACCGTGTGAAGAATGAACCATGGGACGGCGTTACTGTGGAAACGACGGTAACCTCTTTTGTTAACCTAGCATGCTGTACGGCTCCGAACAAAATGTTATGCGGGTAATTAATTACGTGTGTGAACATTTAGTGTAGTCAGGCTGGCAGCCCTGATGTTTCATCTCGGTCCGGTGAGTTATTTGCGTGACACTGTCGTCTGGCTGTTGCTGATGCAACGTTTGGCAGACCTTGCTTTATGTCGGTTGCCATGACACCGCCCGGATCAATGAAAGCCGTTAGATAATTGGCTGTATTGCTCTGTCGTAGCTGAAATACGAATTTGAACACGATAATGCTCCAGGACGGCGCAACCCAGCTCCTCTGCCTCACAGCCGGCAGCGGAGTTCCTCTTTTCACCCGGGGGGCCTCCAGACACCAGCTGCCCTTCTCCGTCATCGGCTCTCTGAACGGCGTGCACATGTTCGGGGGAGGACAGGGAGCACTGCTGTCCTGCTGCGGCACGGAAGATGGGGGGAAGGTGGTGTGGAGGGTGTTCCAAGACAGCGTGATGCTCATCGCTGTCAGTGGAGGCGCGGGACACAGAGGGGAGGAGATCCGCCTGCAGCGCCTCCTGGAGAACGTGTGGAACTGCATGGTGCTGGTGTTGGGGCAGGACGAGCTGGCAAATGTCAGGAATGTGGAGAGACTAAAGAGGGACTTGCGCTCCTGCTTCAGCCTCATCGATCATCTGCTCGAAGAGGAGCGACCAGGCATCTTTGGAGACCTTACACACTGTGCTGACTCACTGCTGCCACCGAACCCCACTCTGCTGCAGGAGGCTGTGGACGGATTTGCCCGGGGGGCTGACAGTGAGTTTGGGTGCCTCCTTGTCTACGGGCGGATAGCTGCAGCGACTGAGAAGTGGTGGCGCCTGGTACCACAGGAAGTCATCCTGCTCTCCGCTCTGATACAAACCTTATCTGCATCTGGATCGTCCTCTTGTGATTACCCAGTTTACCTTCCTCAAGGCAGTCCCACTGTTGCCTACCGCCTGCTCTGCTTCAGACTGCTCCCTGGAGCGAGTGTGTGTGTGCTGTGTGGTCCCACTCCATCCCTGCACAAAGCTGAGGCGGAGCTGGTGGGCTGTTTCTGGTCACCCCTGTTGGAAACATTAAGAAACTGTCTGGATGTTGGAGAGCGCTGCTTGCCGGGATTTGTCTCCCTGCGGCCTGATGTTCTGGCACTCCTCCTCATTAACCGTGAAACCCGTCGCTCAGTCTCCTGCGTGCAGACTTCCACTCATCATCCACCTTCACTCTCCAGAACCCGCTGCTGGGAGCTACTGCAGGCCTTCTATATCTTCTGCATATCACGCTACTTCACTCAAGATGACACATTATGCACTCCCCTGGAGGAGAGGGCCCAGAGAGGCAAAACAGAGGACTTCCTGCTTGGATTCTCCCACCAGCCTCAACAGTGCTATCTAGTTACAGAAGAATGCAAATGCTTTGGACTTCAGACGCCGCAGCACCAGCTGTTTCTGCTTGTGCCACCATCTGCACCCACTTTTGCTCTACGGACAATAGCTACACAAACTCTCTCTCATATAGTTTCAGCCACAGGGTTTTAACGGTTGTTTGTTAAAGCATTTCTTTTCTTTCATCAGAAGTTCGGTGTTTTACTGTAGCAACTTTAAACTTTTCAGCACTAGAGAAGTTCAAATAGCAACTTGAACATGAAAGCTCTTTGGAATGAAGAGCGAAACGTCTTTCTGCTACAAATAAAGTCCAGTTGTTTCTGTACTGAACTTTTTTTGATTGTATCATGTCCTGGATGACTGAGAATCTTAACAAACTTGAACATGTGTTTTGATTTTATTTTATTTTTTAATTGCTGACTGCAAAGTTATACAATTGTCAAATAAATAGATTTAGATGGGGGGGAAAAAATCACTTTCCATTGTTGTTTTTTGTTTTTGTAACATCAATGTATTATTTTACCAATCAGAATTAATGAAATGCGCTCTGTATTTTAAGGGGTAAATACCTACCTTTGTAACACTATTTTAAAGAAATGAACACAAGTTTAAATGTATTATGTCAAGCGCTTTGAGGATTTTTGTTAAATGGAGATAAATTACTCTTGTATTTGTTGCTTTGAAGCTGCTTCTGTGGTAACAGATTTTGACACGTGTATTCTCACATGCAGAGAGGATAATGACAATGAGAGCCGACTGTTAGTTCTTTCAGCACGTCAAAACATTTGAATCGCAATCAAAAGGATATTCATGTTTGTTCTGCTGATCCGTTTCAAATAAATGTGGTTTGCTACACCTTTTACATGAAGTCCACACCTGTTTTACAAGAATCTGAAAATATAACCTGTTATACAAAGACGCAGAGGGTAGGCAGATTGCTAAATAGCTTTGCTGAAGAAGCTGAAACTGAGCTGTCGCTAGCCTTCTAATAAAGGCTAGCTAAATCCACAAATAGCAAAATGCTAGCTAATTTTGACAAAAAGCTAAGTTAAAGTTAAATTAGTAAAATATAGTAGCAAAATCCTACATAAGTTACAAGTTAGAAGCAAAATGTAGTTAAATCTTTTGCTAAATCCTAAAGTAGCAAAAAGCTAAATAGTTGTAATAAAAGGCTAACTCAAAGTAAAACATGCTAAAAAGTAGCAAATGA
This sequence comes from Hypsolebias martinsi, assembly GCA_031762355.1. Lineage (NCBI taxonomy): Eukaryota > Metazoa > Chordata > Actinopteri > Cyprinodontiformes > Rivulidae > Hypsolebias > Hypsolebias martinsi. The sequence goes on along the minus strand of JARVGQ010001954.1, from coordinate 25,265,576 downwards.
CTAAATAGGAGTTAAAAATAGCAAAAGGTTAGCCAAACATTTTAAGTAGCATAAGATGACTAAGTTTCAAGGTTCTTTGTCATTATCATCACGTGGTGCTAGGCTTGTCACGATAACAAATTTTGCTGGGCGATTTATTGTCTCAGAAATGATCGTGATAAATGATAATATTGACTGAAATTTTACAATAATTAGTAATGTCAAATTTTTGAAGAAATGTTGGTTAATTTTTTGTGTGATACCTTTTTTGACCACCAGATGGCAGTACAAGGCTGTTTAAACCGAAGGAAGATGTGACATGAGCTGTGTCTCTTCAGTTCTCAAAATGGCGGAAGCTCTATGTGATTTGAGTTCTTTAGCATAGCATTTTTCACACAAAGCTTTTAGTTAAAAAAAATCAGTAAACAAGTTCTCAGCTTGTTTTTGCATAGAAAAACAACTTTTTTACACGAAGGCACGGGTTTCAACTGTGAATTTTGGAGCTTCGACAAGACGGAGGTTTTTTCCCGAGGTCAGCCTCTTAGCCATAGCTTCTCTGCTTTTAACAATCCAAAAACGCAATTTTGGACGATTAAAATGGATTTTAAAGAGAAAGGGAGGGGTCATTGAAGAGCACTGGAGCTGAGCCTTTTGTCATCCAGTGTCTTCAGTAGAAAGAGAGACACAAAGAAACGATAAAGCCGATAAATGAAAATGAGGTTGATAATTTTCATTTATCGCACGATTAATTGATTTATTGTTTATCGCGACAGGCCTACGTGGTACATGAGGTCGAAGGAAATTATGTACTCAAGGTCCCATTACACCCAATAAGAGCAAAAAATGTATAAAAAGAAACTATAAGAATCTAAGATATACACTAAGATAAATGCTAAACTACACTAAAAGATATGCTAAACACTACTGTATATTAAACAACAGCCCAAGCATGAGTCTAGTGTGGGTTTGAATACAGCAGCAAAGGCAAGAAATCAGCAGCATGGATAATCAGCAGCACAGATAAGTCACTTATCACCAATTAAAGTGGCATTACAGTGATTTTTTTTTTCCAACTGTGATCCTGGTTAGGGATTTATGAGTCTAACAGCAAGTATGCTGAATAAGTGTTTAAAAAGAACAAGATGTAAACACTGAAGAGAGCTGAAGATAAACTGAAGCATATACTGTACATTAAAAAAGTAATGGCACCTACCTGTCTCCTGAATGAGTGGAAAGTTTTGATTTATGCAATAGCAAAGTATGCAGAAGTAATTCGATTTCAAAAAACCCCTGAGAAAACTAAAAACAAAAAAATGTGAATGCTGAATCTGCAACACAGAAAGTACCAGGTGAAATCATCTGAGAGCATCTGCTGCAACACACTGAATGTGCTCTTTGGACTCTTATGTTAGAATTTAGTAACATCCAAGTTTAAAAAAAAAAAAATCTGAACCTGATTAATCATCAGTTTCTGGGACATGAGCCCAGCAGAAACTAATCTGCTCCTCTGGAGTAATCTCCAATTTTAATTGGCTTAATGAGAAACAGGAACTTCTGGTTAAGGCAGGAAGAAATGAATGTGTTCATTCCAGGAGGAATGAAGTTCTGCAGCATCCAGGTCTCCACCCTGAGGAACACCGCTTAAAGTTGATTTTCTTGGAGCCGGGATTGTAATGTGGCTCTGATGAGCAGGTGGTGGGAGGGTTGTGTGATCGCACAGGGAGGCAGGATCGAGACACTTCCACTGGAGGAACTTAGCCTTCTAAACTTTACACAGGAGAGAAGTTTCATGCGCGCGGACGTTGCTTAGTTACCGCGCGCTGCTTCTGTTCTGTCTTTTTTTATTTATTTTTTTTTATTTCATTTAAAAAGCGGATTTGTTGAATCCGGTTTGGGAAAAGTCCAAAGGTCCGAGTCATATAAGGAGCGTCGCGGTGCCAGTAGTCACACAGCTTTGATTCCTCTCCTGTCGTTCGTGTCGCAGCCGGTTAACTTCTCTTCAACTTGTCTCTACATCAAAGCGCCGCGTGAAGAAAGATGTCAGCCACGCGCCAGCTGCTTGGCGCCAACCTCCGGCTCCTCAGCCCGGCGCGCGGCGCGCTGCTGGCCGGCGGCTCGCACCGCTCCCCCGGCGAACAAAGTTCTCGCTTCGGCTCCCTGACTTCTCTGTCCTCCTCCTCTTCTACCGACAGAGCCTTCTCGAGTCTGAGCACCACGCGACGTGGACTTCCCAAAGAGAAAATGTCCGAGAACGGGATGATGTCCCGGGCCAAGGTGCTGACCATCGACACCATGAACCCCACCGTGAAGAAGGTGGAGTACGCCGTGCGTGGGCCCATCGTGCAGAGAGCCGTGGAGCTGGAGAGGGAGCTCAGTGAGGTGAGTGGACCCTTCAAGTCCACTGTCATTTACATCTGTCCTCTTAGATGATTCAGGAAGCTCAGATCAAGATCTGCTCCAAGTTCCTTTGACTGGTTGTCGTTTTAAAACATAAAGGGTTCAGACAGTTTTGTCTTATTCATTTCTAAACTTGATCTTTCTTGATAAGGAAGATCAAAGTTGTTAGTTCTGCTTTAAAATAGGCTACTTTTTTCTTTATCTCCTGCTTTTGTTAGTGCTTCAACCTTTAATTGATTTGCATAGGTTGTTCTTGCATTTATTGATTCTCCTAAATTAAAATATTTGTTTCTTGATTTTTATTTTTTCCTCTGAACACTTTAACTCCAATTCAACATAAAGCATTTATTTTCCAGAGTCACACATTTTCCCAGAGTTTTATTTTTTCTCTCAGAGCTCAGTCTTGCTTTCACTCTGTTTAGGATGATGTGGCAGCTGCAGTGTACTGAGTGCAGTCTGGTGTAAAAGAGAAAAAACTGTTCTCTCCTGAGTGCTTTGTTCAGAAAAGGTTATGTGAACGGGTTCTGCAGTGTGGTCCGCAGGGACTGAAATGATAGCGGTAACCTTTTTAGCCAATGGTTCACTGGTCTCAACAGTGTTATTTTCTGTGTACTGTACTCTGAGCCAAACAGTTTCACCGGATGTGATTGATGTGCAAGTTGAGGATAGCCTACCGTACTTGTTGCCGTACATGTCGCACCACCGTTTCAGTCTCATCAGTACAAAAATGTCTAATAAAGTGGAAAAAACATAAATAAGTCGCATCTGTTATGCGTCACTGCCAACCACCCAGAAACATGGACCGGTGTTGTGCCAAAAATCAATTTGCTGCCAAACGGCGGCTGCGGGAGCCTGCACGGGAGGTCTTTGACAAGAATTTAAGATTAACACTTAAAAACAATTATTTGTTTGCTTGACATTATAGCAAAAAGTGTGTCTCAGTTTAACTTTTTCTTAATAAATTCACTTAAATGGTCAAATCAGCACTCCGGTTTCCTCCCACAGACCAAAAAACATGCATGTTAGGTTGATTGGTAACTCTAAATTGTCCCTAGGTGTGAG
>JARVGQ010001954.1:25160475-25179944 GCA_031762355.1 Hypsolebias martinsi | reverse complement strand
AGAGCAGTTAACTTGCTAACAAACCCAAAAAACCTCAGAAAATAATGAAAATTTCTGCCGTTTCGGCCGATGACGTCACGGGCGGGGGGGCCGGATACGTGAAACGCCAGTTACCGGGAACGCCGGAAACCGGGGGTCACCTGTACTTAGAACGCCGTTTTAATGTGATTCCAAGCAGTTAGCTAACACAATACCCTAAAAAAAAATGAAAAAAACGTCAAATGCTGCATAAAAAAGGCAACGTGAGGTGTGATGACGTCACTGGGGCGGCGGCCGTAAACGCGAAATGCTGTAAACTGATGACGCCGTAAACCGGGGACTACCTGTAAATGTTCCAAGTATATAAATGTGCTGGATTTAGCTCAACAGCTAAATGGCAATTTCAAGGTGTTCCAAGTACAACAGAGTGGCATATCTCTAACATGTCCTGGATCTTCAGGGTCTTCTCTGAGTTAGATGCATCAGGCCTCTGCACCAGATGCCTGAACCGCTTTAAGCTCTTGATGTGGAGGAGCAGCGCTACTCAGTCTCACCCCCAGAGGACTGAACTTCTCACCCTTTCTCTAATGAAGAGTCCAGCTACCCTGTGGAGAACATTCATTTTGACCGCTTGTATCTGTGTGTTCTCGTTCTTTCTGTCACCACCTAAAATTCACGACCACAGCTGAGGGTGGGAACGCCGACCACTGAACCGAGAGCTGCAACTGGCAGCTCAGCTCCCCTTTCACCACAACAGACCGGCACAGTGTCCACAGTACAGAAGATGCACCAATTGCTCCATTCCGCCCTCGCTTGTGAAAAAGAGATACTTGAACTCCTCCACTTGAGGCAGCATCCTACTCCCAAGCCGAAGTGGGCAATCCCCGCCTTTTCCGACTGAGGACCATGGCCTCAGATTTGAAGGTGCTGGTCCTCATCCCAGCCGTTTCACGCTTGGCCGCAAAACCCTCGAGAGCTGGAGATCGTGGCACGGTGATGCCAAAAGGACCACATCATCTGCAAATGACAGAACCTGAATCTTGAAGCCAATGACTGAGACTCACTCTGTTCTCTGGCTGCACCACGAACTTCTGTCCATAAAAGTTATGAACAGAATCAGTGACATGGGGCGGCCACGTTGGAGCCCAACTCTAAATATGCCCGTTTTACAACTGTTGAGCTAAAACTCAGTGTGGTTGGAGCTGAGAGTCATCCACAGCACAAACTCTGAGCTCTACGATATCGTGCAAGATCTCACCACACCACACAAGATCGTGCATAACTTAAAGGTTCCTTCACCAAATAAGAGGATAATTTGATTTAAATCTTGAAAGGTGGCGTGCGATATCCATGACTTATTAATTAAAATTAAACATTAAGGAAGCTGAATGTGCTGTGCTCTCCTGGGTGAGTGTTGTGGCCATAAAGCTTATCTTCAGCAGAGGAAATGGGCCATAAAAGTTGACTTCATTAAACTCCTGGTGTTTTTTTTTTTTTTTTTTTTTTTCTTCACTACAGGAAGTTTATTCAAAAGTTTAACATTTTCTAACAGATCATGTGTGAGTGCCGAGTCATGTCTCCTGAGGCTGGGACACACAGCAGTGTGGGAGGATTTCTGCAGAAACGTGTGTGTATGTGTGTGTTCACCTGAGCTTGGCGCATCTGTCCTTCCTCCTCCTGCTGGTGACGTCACCACAGCCAGAGGTTTGTCCTCGCGCTGAAGATATATGTGCGCGCAGGAGGAGGAGCTGTCAAAGTTGGACTTTCTCGGAGAAGGAGAAACAAGTCTTTGCTCACAGAACTGCTCGTTTCAGTCGGAATATCGCGTCTTGTCGACATGGAGTGACTCCTTCTCATCAAGGAGCTTCGAGAAAAAGAATAATAATAAAAAAAACCAACAACTAAAAGACACTATGGCTGCTCGTTTTCTCTGGATCAGCCTCACCTCTCTGCTCTACTTGGGCTGCTGTGTTCTGGCGGAAAAGAAAGGTACGTGAGAGCAGATTTATTATTATTATTATTATTATTATTTTTGTTCAACATTTACATAAATCTGAGAGAAAATCCCAGGCTGGTCACGAAACCGCAGAGAGGGAAAGAGGAATGTGATCCTGCAGGAGAGAGGAAAAGTTTCTCACAGTCCCGCTGTTCACTCTGTGACCTGCTTAAAGCCTCAGAATATGACGAGAAAACAAGTTTACTCTGCAGCGAAAGTAGCGGATAAAGAGCGTGAATTGTCGCGCATGCGCAATGCATCGGGTTGTCAATTAGTTAATTAGACTAATGAGCATCTTGGCTCAGAGGATCCAACTGGTATGGGAGGGGATGTTGATTGAGCAATTTGCTGGTGTAATTCTTCCTTTTTTCATAACTGCTGTTGTGAATTATAGTTATAATATATTTAATTCTATATTTGATACTGTAAGATTATTATTGTTTGAACTGTGTTTGAAAAAGGGGCAGATATAATAAGATTTTTTTTCTTTTTTCTGCTGCCTTTCATTTTTTATATTTTGTATGTTATCATTTATGGGATTGCTTGGTATTGTATTTTAAAAAAATGAACAAATGAAATAAACATAAACATAATTCATGAATTAGGCAAACTCATCTGCGTTTGAGATCTTTTGTTGCTTATGTTGAAACAATCTAAAAGTGAGTTTTTTTTTATTTATTTAAATTTTTCATATAGATGGCATTTTTGTACCTAACTTGGATGTTGATTTTTTTACCTTTTGAACGTCTTGTTGCATGATGTTAGTAGAAAAAGCTGTTTTTATTTAACTACCATTTGAGATAATTAGCTTTAAATTTAATTAGTGTCTTTGTCTGTCTTGCAAAAATGAATTTGCAAAAAATTGGGTTGATGAAAGAATGAAATATTATTTTAATTTTCTCCCTCTTGCATGTTTAGGGCCACTATTTTTCTCTGAATTTTCTGTTTTATTCCTCTTTACATGTCATTAAATTTTATCTCAGAATACCCTTGAGTTAATGTTTGCCTGAAATTTAAAAACTCAGATTTATTCAGTGTTGGTTTGAGGGACAAGGCCTCCTGAAGCTGCAGATGTCAGGAGAGAAAGTGACCAGTAGCATCACTTTACTCCCTAATGACTGGAACTTCCTTTTCCCTTATTGGATCATAATTGCGTGCACTGATTGCTGCTCAGCTCTCTTCCTCCAGAAACACGTGTGTTCAGCACCAGCAGCGCACGTTAAACTTCCTCTGACTGCCAATCACCATTAAATTAATGATTCTCTGCAAAAACACAACACATCAGATGTGCTTCTTTGCCAAATGAGGGGGATCTTAAGATATATGGACGACTGAACAAATCAGTTTTGTTGTTGTTGTTGTTGTTGTTGTTGTTTTTTTGTTTTTTTTTGTGGGGGTGGGGGGATTGGCCAACGATTCTGGGGATTTATTTCTTTCCTTTAGCATTATTAGTTTTTCCTCTAGTGACCAACTTGATTTCAACAAGATAAGTTTTCAGTGATGGGGGGTGTTGTACATCTTGATAATTTTGTCACAGAAAAAAATAAGTATTTGTTGTTTAGGCAGTTGAAGCGTGTAAATGTGTTCTCGGGTTTATTCATGGGCTCATTCAAAACCTAAGAATCCACATCAATTTATTGTATCATTTTGAGCAATTTGTACTTTTTAAATAAATAGACTGTACTTATATAGCACCTTTCTATCTTATCAAGATACTCAAAGTACTTTGCAATACAATCTGTGCTCATTTACCCACTCATACATCACTCTACTAGATTTCTACAAAACTAATTGAACAAATTCTAAAAAGACTAATCAGTGCTTTATCACATTCATGCACAATGGGACACACATCGGAGACAATGAAGAGGTCATTGTCTTGCCCAGGGACACTTCAGCATGTGACTTTTTGTGGAATTGAACCCCCAACTCTTGCAGTAGAGGACAACTGCTCTAACCGCAGCCACAGCCGCCCCGCAACCCTTAAAGTGCTGCTTCAAGAGCCTAAAGTTATACTCTTTACTGTCCTTGTGATATTTTAGTTCAGGTCCATGAATCAACAATACTTTTAAGTGTATTATGGCTGGATTTGAACTTTGTTTCCCAAATAGGCCTTGATAGATTATGTTTAGAAAAGTCAAAGCTTTATTTATTTCTTTATTTTTTTAATGAAAAATGGTCATGACCCATTTGAGAAAGAGTGATCCAACAGAATTCATAAGAAATCAGTGAACTTCTGAAGCAGAGGCAGTGAGACGCAAACCGTTAGAATAGCGACAGAAATGTTCAAAATGTGTTCACATTTTTATTTTCTGTTTGTTTTTGAGCTGTGTTTTTGATGGCTCTTGCAGATGCATGCACAGACACATCTGTTTGCACACTTTTTGCCTTCAGCTGGTGTCACGTATCCGCCTGTGAGTGGCTCATAGCGACACAGATGATTAACAACACACATTGGGAGGTGGCAAATAGCTGAAACAACACCAAAAGTCCTGGTGTGAGCCATAATCCTATACCTTTACATCCACATCACAGCCTGCACACCTTCTAATATAAGAGCCAAATGAGCTTCATGTTGGCAATCTTTCTCAAATTTGGCAGGTTTGTGTGTCAGTTGGATGGAAACACCTTTAACATCTTCAGCATGTTGCTGAGCTCTTAAACAGGCTCACAGTCCAGGTTCTGTAGACTTTTCAAGCCTGGAAACGTGACAAAGATACAACGCTCCTATAAGGCCTTGAGGGGAAATTCTTCAAGCATGAAAGCAAAAAAAAAAAAAAAAAAAAAAAAAAAAAAAAAAAACGCCTTACTCACAGGTGTTGCTTAATGCCTTGGTTGTCATTAGGACTTGCATGCAATCATTGTCCGATAAATACAACCATTTTAAGACTCTGACATGATGGTTAAACACCATCTGCCCTGGTTAGCTGAGGCCCAGCTGACTAATTAAAGTTTCAAAAGGTAAAAACTTGTGTCAACCTGTTAGTTTGAAGCTACTCTTTAAAAATAATTAGAAAGATAAAATGGTCAAATATATGTTGCGTTTCAAGCTCAGATACGCCCACAACAAATCATGAGATATTTTGCAGATAGGCGAAGTAAAATATCTCATGATCTCATGATTTGGTGTGGGTGTATCTGAGATCATGAGATATTTTGCTAATAGGCGAAGTAAAAAAACAAAAAACCATATCAGTTGGCTTTCAAGGACCATGTTCGACATGTTTCTCATCTACTCCCACACCAAAGTTGACAGTTATAGCCATTATTGTGTTTTCTTCAAGGTCAGTTGGTTGTGGCCGCCATCTTGAATGAGGTTGACTCCAAAAGTTGAACAGTTTACTGCATGAAAGTTTAATTTGAATTCATCAAGTGGTTCATGAAATAGTCTAGTGACAGATGCACACAATTAGATCAAAACTTTCAAATCCGCCTTTCACCTTATGGTGGGCAAATATTTACATTGGGCTTATGTGCAATGTGCTATGACCTAATCTATTCCTGCTTTTAAGGAATAAATTTGACCGTCTCTCTTCCATCGAAGTCCAGCTTTTGTTCAGCGACCAGTTTTACTGGGTTTCGAACTCAGCTTGCTGAATAAAAGAAAAACATCCTGCTCACTTTCTCAGCTGTCATCTGCTGAGGTTGCACAAATTCAATAACCAGTAAGAACTGGAATTATGGTTAATTTTTCCTGTCAAACAGCAGATTCATTTTGTCTTGCTCCTGCCACCAGTAAACATAGGACGGATCAGGTTAATCACAGGAGCCCCTTAGTCCCTGATATGAAGCTTGATTCAGGCTGATTATGCTTTTTTTTTAATTATTAGGTTGTCCTAGCACCTGACAGGATGAGATTGAAAATAATGATGAACACAAGTCAAGTTTAGATGTGTTGCTTCTGCATTAAAACGTGCTCGCAGATCTGCTGAAGTCGAGCTGAATCATGACAACGTTTCACTTCTGCAGCACATTTCTGCATCTCGACAAAGTGTTTTTCCCTGCGTGTTTAGTTTAGATTTAACAAGCCAGCATCCCTCATCAATCACGTTTTTTTTTTCTTCCAACTTTCTCAGAAAAAACTCATCTTATTTTCATCAAAGCCAACTAGGAGTGATAGTGAAATACTGCTTATGACCCAGTGTAATCTTAGAGGCCAAAGTGGTCCTCCCACTCCTGCTGCTGCAGAAACTCTGTCTTCCTGCTTCTCTGACGATCTTACCAGACCTACATCTGCTGCAGCCATTGGTAGAAATGAAGCCTTTTAGGTTAAAGCCGTGGGAGCTGAAGTATAATTTCGGGCCAGCCTTTCTGCAGCTTTGAGAAACTGCACTATGTCTGAATAATTTTGGCGTGCTGCTGGCAAGGTGCAGGATTTGGGTTTCACCTGAAGACAATGGCACCTCTGGAGAGCAGGTTATCTGGCAGCACAGATGCTTTCCTAGGGAAGCGGATTATTACCATGAAGCGCATCCACTCAAAGCCAGACATGAGTGTCACCAACAAAGAAGCCCAGAAATGAAACAGGTGTTGTTCTTCTAAGCTTTTAATTCATCGTACAATCAATCTATTGTCCATCCTGCTGTGATATGGTAACTATGTGTCTGGTTCTGCCTCAGTAGTTTGGATACCTCCAGCGTGGAATAAGTGAGTGAATCAGTGGTTACTGATTGAATGGGTTTGCACCCTTTGTTTTTACATGGCAACAAAGTCATCCACATCAGTTAGTCTTTCCATGTTCATCTGGTTGTATGCAGTGGAAAGAGACCCAGGTATTCAGGCTGGAAAAAGGCCCAGCTGCTATCTTCCATCTCATCGGATGCAGCCTCGTGTTTAAAGGGGAAAAATCCACAGCTCTAATTGTATTAGTAATTTGTTTTAGAACGTCTTACTTTCTAATGAGTGGTTATATTTTTCTATCGGGTTTAATTTATTTAGCATTTTTAAAATAATCACAAAGTAGGATGAAATGATTGCATTTTGTGTCCCACAATTCTTTTTTTCTTAATTCATATGTTTAGAGACTAATCTTGATAAATCTGCCAAATTGTTTTCTTTTTATTGAACATTTGCTGCTTTAGTTCAGCTTAGAAGGATAATCTGGTCATTTACGAAGTGATGTTCTGTTAAACAGTACAGTACTCAAACGTCAATCATGTGAGTATGGAAAAAGAGGGGAAATGTCTGCAGGTCATGCAGATAAATTTCTTAAAAAATATGTATTCATGGTATGGTTTAATCTTAGTAGTTTGCGTCCTTGCTTTTTTTTTTTTTTTTTGAAGAACTGTGACCATATGTCTATACAAACTTATCAAAGTATATGAAGTACTTTCGGAAGGGGTGCCACATACTATTTGCTCTTGAAGACCTTTCTAGCCCTCTTGATAGACACTTTTTGCCCCACTCCCCTCAGCCGAAGGTTGTGGAGCATTAAGTATAGAACCACTAGACTGAGGAATAGCTTCTACCCTGAAGCTGTTAGACTCATAAATCCCTAACCAGGATAACCAGTGTAAAAATAAAATAAAATAAAATAAAATCACTGTAAAGTAATTAGTGATTGGTGGTAATTTGACCTGTGCTGCTGATCATCCATGCTGCTGATTATCCATGATGTTGTATTCATTTGTACCCATCCTCTCATCACGGACTCATTTTTGGGCTGCTGTTGATACACCATATAGTTTTTGCATTATTAGTGTTTAGTGTATATCATAGATATTTTAGCATAGCATTTGGCATTTGTTTATATACTGTTTCTTTTTACACTTTATATTTTTGCTATTGTTGGGTGTAACTGGGACTCTGTACATAGTTCCGTTCCTCCTCATGTATCACGTGATGCGAATGACAGTAAACCTGACTTGGAACTTGACGATAAATTATGGGGTCCGATAGGCTCTAAACTAGTTTTGTTCAAACCAACAGACACATTTCCTTCAAGCAAAGAAATTCATTGCAACTAACTCTACAAGCCAGGTGGCCTAAATGATCAACTAGAGAGAACATAGAGAAAGGAGTTTGAAGAAAAATAGGGGCCAAGCCCAAATTGCCTTCAAAAATTCCAGACTTCTTGCAAGATCCTTTGAACAATCAGAAACTCTTCGCTCTGCTGACTCAGGAGGTGTCCACAACAGATAATCGTGTTAGTAAGAAAGTACACGTCACCTCAGGTAAGGGGAAGAACAATATATTTTTATTTTATGGATCTAATCTATGTGAAAATAATAATAATAATTCCAAATTCTATACTTCTTAAGCCCAACAGTTGTTTTGCTGGGCTCCAGGCATCAGATGTTGCTGTGTGATCATGAAGAGGCAAACTCCAGAATGTGCATTCATATTCAGGATGCCTTAGAGAAGGGTGCCAGGACCATTTTTGTGTACACAATAATCATAGATGCCATGGTGATCCTTGCAGGCTTGTTCTTTGAACTGCTTTCTTACAGACATATATGTAACTTTTGCTACAGAAGAGCATGAGCACTGTCTGTGAACACCTTGATGAATTCAAGTGCAAAGCATTGCCTGTCTTCCATGCCCACACTGGATGCAACACTACATCCCAGTCCCAAGGGAAAGGAACACTGTCTGCATGGGAGCCTTGGGAATCATATCCAAATGTCACAGCTTTTATCTTCATGGCAGAACACCAGTTTGAGCCTTGTGAGCTGACCTGTCCAACGTTGGAAGTGCTGGAAAGATTTACTTGCATCTTGTGTGATATAACAACTGCCATGAAAAGTGTGAATGAGGTGCGCCAAGAGCTCTTCTCCAAGAAGAAGAAGAAGTCTATAGACCATGTACTCCCACTCTGGTAATAAACTGGTTTTTTTTTTGTGGGGGGGGGGGGGGATAATATAGATGTGTTCATAAGTATTACATAATATATTTTTCTTGGCATGAAATAGTTAACTGCCAAAACTAACTTGAAACGCATTATACGTTATTTCAACTCTGGGAAGACTTGCTTATCTGGCAGCAAAGATCTTTTTTTTTTTTGTTAATTTACTTTTTAATATATTTCTTTCAAGTTGCCCTCTTGCAGCATGCCAACCTGGTTCTCTTTCAAGTGTCTGGACCACCAACCTTGAGCCTCAACAGAACATTCCAGAGCCAAATTGGTATGGATGGACAAAGTGGTAAATTCATGGAAACCTGTCTGAACTCTTCTTCCTGAGGCAGCAAAGGCCTGTGGGAAACTGTGTGGCTGTAAAACAGCACCTCTCTGTTCAAATGAATGCAAGTGTTAGAATTCTACAACTCTGGACTGTCTTGTGCAGCTCTCTGCTTATGCAGTAGATCATGTGATAATGGTGATAATGAGGGTATGCCTGAATGCCGGGCAGAATTCCTCCCTGAGTGATGGTCACTCCTCCCAGCACTCTGCAGAGCTCCTTGTTGCCATAGACGGAAAGACAGCGGGGATGATCCCTGTCCTCCTGTTGTCACAAGCCAAGTTTCACACAAGCTCCAGGATTTTGGCGGTCAGGTACTCGAGCACTGCCGCCAGGTTGATGGGAATTCATCCACGGCTCCTCCTTTTCAACTTATTTGAGATTTGGTGCTGTAGCTGAAATATTATTGAGCATTTGAGTTCTTAGTCAGCTGCTCCTGGTTGTTAAACACCTTGTTGCCATGGTTAGGCATCATAACAAATAACCCCAAAGTAAAAAGGTTTCAGTATAAATCTTTCCAGCTGCACCGCGTCCAATACCAGAGTAAATAATCATCTGAAAAAAAGTGATTTACAGTACATCCAGAAAAAAGAGGAATTCAAGTTTTCAAAAGCACCTCCTGCCTGTAGCTGGACTCATCGTTGTTTGTGATGTATCCCACCACCGCTGTGTTGTTGGATATCATTTTTTGGAAATGACAAATAAAAACAATTGTTTTGTAAACATTGTGTTGCCATGTGGTCAAGACCCAAGACAAGTTTTGATATTTTAAAGACTCAACAATGAATCAGTTGAGAAAATACTTCAGAATGGAAAAAAAATTGAAGCTTTTAAGACGGGTATAGATGAAAATTTCAAATTCCAACTCTGAATAAAAATAAATAAATGATTTTTGTTTCTTCTAAACAAATAAGTTAATGTTTTGTTCTGAGCCCCATGGCTCTTCGTGTCGCTATGCAAATATAAGATGTGTCAATGAGATGGACAAGGGTGGTGGTGAATGGATCAAAGGATGAATCACAGGATGCACAAACATAACATTGGATGGACGGGGTGAGATATTTTATTTTGAAATTGTCCTTGTTTAGTCATGCATCAAAGAGGCAGCGCTCTGCTCCTTTCAGCAGCTGAACATCCAAACTGCAGGGGAGGGTCTCCATTCCATTATCCTACAGACCTCCTGTCTAAAGTCACCTCCTCTGGTGACCTGCAGGCCATCCTGAGGAGCAACACTGCAAACTGTGTTAGCCCAAAAAAGAAATCCCCCACAGGGAGGAGAACAATGGTCAACAAACTGATCTCTGCCCCAGAATATTTCAGAAGAAAGCATTGTTTGCAGGGTAGTCTCTGAAACTCTCTTCATAAAAGGATTAACCAGTTGTATTAATCATTTAATGGACATTAAATGTTGACTTTTATAGGAAGACTTCATAATTTTAGTTTGATCCTTTTGGTTCGTAACGGTGCCTCACTATTCCAGGAGTGTGGTTCAGAGAGGAGTGCCTTCTTACATTAGATCCTGAACAATGTTAGCACTTTAACCTTTATCCTCATTAATTAGTTCTGTAATTTAAGTATTGCTTTGTTCACATTGTAGTCAGATGACTGAAATCTAAAGCACAAAGATAGTCTTGACTTATCTTAAGTTGAAAATACTGCTGATTGTGTAAACATAGGTTTGGTTTTGATATTTTAATGTGTTTAATTTACAAAGACCACAACTATTTGTGCTTTCCAAATGAATCCTGATCCGACGTGTCTGATTTTTAGTTTTTATAGCTCAACTCCCCATCAGACAATATCTTTTCTTTACCTCTGTTATTAAGGCATTACATGCTTCTTTGCAAGGGTGTGTCTGAATGTCAGTCAAGACCAAAATTTCTAGAACGTACTAAAATTGTACTATTAGCAGGAATTAACTTGCCAGAAACACAAAAGATGTTTTGCCTCATTACTTTTCATGTCCTCTTTAAGGAAAAGTGGAGAAAAAAGCTTTTGTTCAGCTGTGAGGTGTACATAAACGTCAAAGTTAAGAAGAAAAAGTCCAAGTAATCTCATGAATTACATTTGTACACAGACATTTGAAAACTTTTGCATGCACCTGTGTTGCTTTCAGCCTCTTTTTTTTTTTTTTTTTTCTTGGTCTGGATCCACTGTCACTACATTTACTGGTCCAAGCTGCAGAGACAAAAACAAGTTCTCAGCTTACATTGGTCCATTGTGGTGATTGCTCCCAACAAAAGTGTCTCTTACAAAACATGCAGAAACTGAAATATCCAATCTGGGTTATGGCTGTCCTACTAAATAACATCATTTTTGCGTGACAAAAACACATCGCCCAGAGTGGAAGTAAAGCAACAAAATAAATGTGCAAATGAACGCAGAAACCCCAAGTTTCTGGACAAAACGCTCTTTATTCTGGTCTCTGTCTTCCTTGACCTTAACTTGCCTTGTAGACAGGACTTTACATCCATGTGTCAACAAAGAGGAGAAAGGCATCCCTGTTGTCTACGAGTTTAAACACTGGGTGGGTGAAAGTATCCATTTAACTCACTTTATATCAGCAGAGAAACTAGTTCTTGATGGGAACATATTTTTAAAGTGAAACTTTTTTTACATGTTAAAAGTTTCTATGTTGTTTCCTGATCTGTAGCGCCTAAAATAACTTATTCTGTTATATTCTTTTGTTTCTGCTGAAGTTCAGTAGTGCATTTGATTTTTTTTTTTTGCCCTCTATATGAACTATTGTGAAGAGGAAGAGAAAATAATAATGTCACCAAACATAAAAGTGATATCAGTCCAAAGTATTGTTTTATTTTTATTTATTATTATTTAAGGTAGGTATTGGGCCTAATTTTTTGTAAACCTCAGACCTGCTGATATGGCTTGAAATAATTTGTTTGGGTTTTATCCTCAGATCATCTGTACATGTGGTACAAATGTTTCAGTAAAGCAAACATTGTCTTGTGATCACAAAGATTAACAACAAAATAGACCACTGGCTTTCATCAAGTAGACAAAAAAACTGTTTCTTTAATAAAGATCTTCACTTCAGATGTTATCATCCATTAAATGCCTGTTATTAGTTATCATCCCCATACATAGCGTTCAGAATGCTCCTCCTCTTCCTCCTTGTAGGTTTAAATGTATTCTTATTGCTGATAATACGATCACGTGGTTAGGTTAAGAGTCAAGGGTCTGGGGGTTAGGTTCAGGCTCAAGGGTAGGTGGTTAAGTTTAGGGTCAGTGGTTTAGGTCAGGTGTAAGGTTAGGTTTTGGAAAGGGTTGTATAAAGCTAACTAAAATACACTTCTGGTTTTTACATGCAAGTCGCGATACATATTATCACCCATAAAAATGTAACTTTGAACCTACTAGAAGGTAGGAGGGAACATTCTAAATGCTACCTATGGTGATAACAACTAATAACGTCCATTTGATGGACCAATAACATAAGCTGCTGCTAAATGTCACAATTAAAATCTATTTATTTATTTTGGAAACAAAGCAAGACCTCAGTTTTTTTGTTTTTTTTTTTTTAATTCCATTGCGTTGCGAGCCAGTTTTTACATCTCTGGGCTCTCATCAGCATCATAGTCGTTATTTTACTGCAGACAGTAATAGATGCCAGCATTGTTCATAGTGTTGTAACGAAGCTCAGTGACCGTGTTATTCTCTAATTAGTTCAACTCCTGCAACTCTAAAACACGACACACTCCGCATCCCCGGTGCTCTACCTCTTTTGTAATTGCCCAGTAAATTTCAACAGCGCCATTGTTTCACTGCGCTCTGCATTAATTTCCTGCTGGGACTTTGAGCGGAACGTCTTCATTACTGCATGTTTTCTTTTCGATTAAAGCCAGAGATTTCTGGAAAGAAGGAAGCAGTTGTCTCTCTTGCAAGTTAAACTGACTCTGTTTTTGAAAGGACCCACTAAGCTGTTAGTACAGGCCACATATTTTAAGGATGTAACTAAGCACTCCCATCAGCCGTGTGCCACTTAAAGCGTCATTAGACGATCATTGTCTGCAGCTGTACTTTAATTTTCATAACAAACTCGGTCTTAGAAGCTGCGTGGCTGGGTTGAAAATGGGAAGGATTGAAATACCCCGGAGTGCAATGTTGGACCTGAGCCAGAAAGGAAGGATTAGCTCTTTGGACCTGCTCTATATATCCACTACATCATCAACCTCCTCTTGAGCTGATTAAAGCTTCAGCCTGAGATTTAATTTTCTTTTTTTTTTTTTCCCCAATATGAATTCACTTGTTTAGATTTTACCATGTATTATTGCAATAAGCAGGCACCAAGAAGATTTACAAAAGATTAAAAACTGAAAACTATATTGGATTCAGGTCAAAGGTCATATTAACAGCCAGCTGAGTTTGATTTATTAAAGCAGTGAAGCTGGACTTTTGAACCGCAGGTACAGAAGAATGATGGATTAAATGGGAAGGAGCAGTAGCTGAGGTTTGGTCCTGTTTCTGTAATTTTTTTTGTTTGTTTGTTTGTAAGGAGGAAAAGCAAAGCAGTTTGTTTTGTAGGGTCCCCTCCAGTTATTCCGATTGATCATTATCATAAAATAAACAGCACTGAACATTCTTTGGCTCAATTCTGCGTGTTTGTAGAGTTTCTGAGATGCATAAAATCAAAGTAAATTCTCTACAAGCATGAGATGTCCATTTGTCTGCATCTCTGCAATCTGCGCTGCATGAATTTAAAAATTACTTGGTTTTTTTTAATGCAGACTTAAATGTACTGAATTACAAATTTACTGAAAACGTTGCACCGGTACAGCACACTTAAACACACCAGTACAGCACAAACAAACCAGTAGCTTCACAAGTCAAACATGTAAAAACAACACAACTTTAATTTGTCCAGTCAGTGAAATTATGAGAATAATATTCATTTTTTAATAAATAATAATAAAGATACTGAAACTGACAAAAACAACAAGTTGACAACTTTGGTCAAACATGAAAAAGTAAACTCGCAAATGGTCAGGAATTCTAAATATAATGTAAAATAAATAATAAAGGAGCTGAAATAAGAGGAAAAAACTAGCTCCTAAGCTCCTGTACTTATTCGGTCACATTATCACCAAAACCCGATCAAGAAATTTTGTTTTGATATTGGTACAGATACTAATATCTCTAGTTGCATCTCTAGTTTCACATGGAGCATTTTTTACTAAATAAAAACATAATATATACAGTATATCATTTCCAACATATAAATCACCTTGAGCAACTCAAGTTTTATATTTCCTTGAAAATCCAACTCATTGGTTGTATAAAAATGTATGCAGCGGTTTGATTTCAAAGCCAGACATTTTCTTTTGATTTTAATTTGTCTTAAGTGTTATTATTTGTATTTTATTATTTGTATTAAAGGGCTATACTAGAACAGTCAAAACCATTATAATTTAATGATGACAATTGTTTTAAGTGCTGAATTTTAACACTTCTTCGACGCTCTCCCCTCATCTCAATGTGACCAATCATAAATAATTTATTAAAATTTTTAATTTACATTTGACTAAATGTGTCTTTTTGTTGAAACATTTAGATTTCAGTGTCAGAATAAATCATAATTTCAATGCAAGTCTCGACTTTGGTCAACAATCTCATCTCCAAATAGAATATATATTTTAATTGTTTTTATTTAATAATTAATCTTTGAATATTTTTATTCAGGCAGGTTTTTAATAGCTGGTGGCATTTTTGTATAATTTTTATAGTTTATTTTTAGCTTTTGTCTTGAAGCACCTTGTGCACCTTCTGCTTCTATTAATAAATGTTGGTTGATTGATCTTTTAGAAGATGTTTGATTAAATTATTGTGCACTGTGTATTGCCTCTATGTGAAGCAGCTGCATGAAAGTTTTGTAGCAGTGATAATTCATTCATAATAGAACATTTTTCCTTATAAAAAGGCGTTTTTACCTCTTTTATCTTTTAGATTTTGTGTGCATGACTCGTTGGACACGTTTTAAACACTTGCTTGTACTCTGTCCACTCTTTGAAGTAGCAGTGATGGTTTCAAACACGAGTGTCTGAGCCCAGGTCCTTGTGTTTTGTAGCTGATAGCAATAAAAAGGGTTTTGTCTGCCAAGTCTCTTGCCTTTGATGAGTGACGAAAAGCAGTCCAGCCTTCCACCGAGCTAAATACCTCTCGGTGTCTCTGCGGTGTGGGGGTGGCCTTGAAACAACACCCATCTCCAGTCATAATCATCTTAAAGAGAGCTTCAGACATTGTTTTGGGGGAAGTACTAACTAAGTCTCGTGTTTTCTTTATTTTCTGTCATGAACAGCACATTACCTTTAACACTGGATGCAATCTGAGCTGTAAGCTTTAGGGAAAGATGTTCGCTAAAAAGTGAGCACAGCTTTATGTCAGTCCTTGTTTGTTACTTTGCATTTATGCGAGTTGTTTTAAAGGCATTCAATGGGTTTTTAACTGGGCTTCCATGGGCCGCAAGAACTTGGCAGCGACACCCCCGCTGCATTTCAGACATTTTTAGTTTTGTGTGTCATCAGAAGGATGTAACAAAATCCTTCAGAGATTTCCTTTTCACATTAAATTGGTCATGCTTTTAGTGAGAACAACTTAACATGCAACCAAATACTCTTTCCCAGCTTGAAAATTATGTAAGCACCTCCACTGTGTTAACTTATCCTCCGAGGTCCATGTGAGCCCGTCTCTTGCCAGTGTGGAAGAGGAAAAAAAATCAGGATTTAGGAGCCTGGTGTGTAAATCTTTGCTTGAAATAGTGAGCAATGGCTTACCGACAAAGCAAACCTCGGGGCTTTTGTTGAATATTCCTTTTATGGGGTCACTCTGGGATGACTAGTGGAAAAAAGCGCGGCCCTAGACATGACTAAGGTAACTAACAGCTTTGTTGGCAGGCAACAATGAGACAGTGGCTAGATCTGCACAGAAATGGACCCGTCAGCAGTCGGGCTAAAAATAAGAAGTCCTTAAGCAGAAATGTTGCCTCAAAGAGTGTTTATCGTGTGTGTTCAGATGAAGTGAATGCTATCTGCTCTGTGTCGGGGTGCTTTAGCTGTTTGTTCTGCACCGGCAGTGCTTAAACCAACAGGGAATTCCTGAACCACAGCTGCTTTTGCTTGCTGGGATCATGCATGAAATGTGTGGGTCTCGTCACTTGCAGTGGTTTTCTTCTTTTCCAGACATGATGGTTGCTGGAAGAAGTTTTTTTTAGAGAGGGGATGGGGGCGCTTGTATAGTTTTAGTAGTGATTTTTTATTAGTACAATGCTCACTGCCCACTCCCTTTCCAGTCTTCCTCTTGGGCTTCCTGTGGGATTGAAGAGTACAGCTTTAGGAGAAGGAGAATAATAAAAAAAATGTTGGGTGTTTGGATGTGGGGTTGGGAGGAGTGGGGGTGTTCTTGGCTTGAATGGGCTTCAGCAGGGAGAATGGCTGGACGTTGGAGAGGAAGTGGGTTTAACTGGAACATTTTAGGGGAATGGAGGCTGCATTATTGGAATTTCAATGTGGCTGAAGTTTATGTTTTGGAGTCGCACGAGCAGGATTTGATGGAGATTTACTGAACACTAATGGACTTTCCAACAAAGCAAAACTGACTGATTATGAGTCGATGATTCAGTTCTGATGTGTCCATCAGATGTTTTTAGCTTGAGTGAAAGTGGTGCAGCTGTGCTGAACTCGATCCTCCATATCAACTTTGATTTTGTTCTCTATATGTTAACCAATTAATAAATACCTCATTGATCATGAAGCTTAATGTTGATGTCTTTTCTTTATTATTATAAACTGAAATCATAATGAACATGATGCTGTTAAAGGGGCTATTTTAGGTCAGGTCTATGACTGCATTAATAATTTCTAATTTTCTAAATCATAGAGTTTGAGATGACAAAGAAAAACCTGATTTAAGTAAATTTGCTTTTTAAAACAATATATATTATTAGCAGTGTTTAATTTGAGCCGGATCCTGCCGGAACAAGATCCGGGAATGCTCTCATTTTGCTGGGTGTGTTCCGGCAATTGTTTGCTCGGATCCAGCAACTCAAATCTCCGCCCCTAAAAGTCCAAAGTCATTGCACATTTTTATTTTGATTATTTATTAAAAATACAAAAAGAGGAGATGCTGCCCATCCTGTGGAGTGAACATTGCGGCTGCAGGATGCTTGACAGAATCGGCATTTCTGTGCACAACCTGTTGTTGCTCTCTAAAATACTAATTTAATCAAGTGTTTACAAATTTATGTAAACATAGATGTTCAGCAATCCGTTAAAATAGGCTTCACTAAAATGCAGGAAATAGCATCTACTTTATTAAAAAATTTAAGGGGGAGGAGGACACACAGACTCCCTCCACTTCCCCGCCCACCATTTGTGTTCCGGCATTGACCAGTTTACAAATTAAGCCCTGATTATTAGCATTTATTTAATGTTTTCCTTCAAACAACTCAGCAAATATACCTTTTTAGGCCCTATTTACACAGACACGGTGGGGGGAAACGTAGGTTTTTTTTTGTATGTTAATTACAGGAAAAGATCTGCGTTGACACGGATGAATTCTGTGTTTACATGCATCCGGAGGAATCTCCCCAGCCCCCACTGAATCCACTGTAGTTACCATGTTGGGTCATTAGTTAGTGCTGTGAATTTTGTACCTTCACCTTCGCCTAATGCACATGCGTGCTGCCTCAGTCTGCTCCTTCCATCTGGGCTAAAAGTTCAGCTAACAACAACTTAACAAGTTAAAGCTGGATTTTGGATAAAGCTGGATTTTGGATGAGAGTCGACAGATTTGATGCCAAGCAGGAACCGCTTCATCTAACAAGCTCCACACCAGTCGCTGAGTGGACCAGAACCGAGTCGACAATTTCGCACTTTACTCTGTGATAATCAGTAGATTTACAGTAGGTAAATCAACGTTCTTAATAATGTTATCTTGTTTTTACTTTGATTACAAAACAACCAACTGAGTTTTTATTTTTATTTTTTTCTGCGAGGTCGAGAAGCTGTCCTTCCACCAGGTGGACGGGTTCTGAATAAGCCTTGGCCCAGGTGTGTTTTATGAGGACGTCGAAGAGAGATGTCCTGTTGGATGAATTACAGTATATATTTATAATCCCCCTTATTTCTTTTCCCCAATCCATTCAATGTTTTAAGCTGCATTAATCAAAGGAGTGACAGCCTGAACGAGCCAGAAGAACAACGTGGGTCCATGATGAAAACCAAGCAGAGTCCAGTTCATTAATGTAATTTACAGTTTGGTTAATGTGTTTTTAATAGTGTGTTCAGTTTAATTCTCAGTGTTTGTGTGACATACAGTTTGTGGTGTTGAATAAATAAATAAAAAAATAATCCTGGCGTCTTCATTTTCAACTTTAGTAACACGCAACATGCTACGCATCGTTTAAACACATAATGCCCAGATAACGATTTAGCTCAGAAAGCTTCATTATATATCTCACACAAACATTAACACTGTTTATTATTAGTAAACTTATTATTTAGCACATTTAAGTGTGTTATAGTGCAGTGCGACGTGTGCGCCTTCATCAATAGGCTCATTCTATAAACAGCGATATTAGAACTGGATCTGACTGGAGTCTCTTCCAACACAGATGTCGGTCACAGCAGCTAGAATCTGACAAACAACAAGATTAAAAATATATTCCATCAGTCATAGTTCAGAAAGCAGTGTGTCCGCCGCCATGCTGATAGAAATGCCGTCTGTCTGCGCGTGCGTGTGCACATGTGGTTTAACACAAAGCCTCAGTGGGAGATGTTTATCAGCGAGCAGTCTCCCAAAAACCTCCACTCTGAGAGCTGGGTTGAGAAACCTCCAGATTCAAGGGGGTGCAGACTGGTGCACGAATGAACACCAGAACCACAAAGAGAAAGGAGCGGTGTCACTCAAAATATGTGCCATGTAATAGGGCTGGGCCATATCATATTGTTCACGATAATACCGGTAAAAAAAGCTTGCCCAGGCAAAAAAATGATATGATGATATGCTAATTTCATGACGTAATACGTCAGGGCGCCCCGCCCCCTTAACAACATTAATTAGTTATGCACAATACTAGCTAGCTAAAATGCTAAAACCAAACAACGCGCGTCTCAGCTTCTCTCTAAACTGCAGGTACAGACAGCACTGTCTCCCCCTCCCCCCACCCCGCTCTGAGCTGCCGGTGCGGACTGCGTCTCGCCCGCTCTAAACTGTCGGTACAAACACGCAGCTCAACTGTCTCTTGAGTTCCACAGTCGGTGCACGGACCAAGAGGCAGGTGATCAGAGACAGATCAGTTAGAA
>JARVGQ010001954.1:25149341-25160375 GCA_031762355.1 Hypsolebias martinsi | reverse complement strand
TGTTTATATCGAGATAGTCTCAACTTATATCGTAAAAAAAAAGTATTGATATTTTAAAAATATCGAGCCATCCAATATTGCAACTCTTAGAATGTAACCAAGTCCATATTGCACAAAACTGAGACGCCAAATAATGGCATCTGTAATTTGGAAGGTTCAGATCCCCTTTGTTATAAGGAGCTTGGAGAGTATTAAGGCCCTATTTACACAGACACGATGGGTGGAAACGTAGGTTTATTCATATGTTAATTAGAGGAAGAGATCCGCATTGACAGGGACAAATTCTGTGTTTACATGCATCCGGAGGAATCCCCCCGCCCTCCCGAATCTGCTGGGTCATTAGTTGGCAGTGAATTTTGGACATTCGCCTAATGCGCATGTGTTCTGCCTCAGCACGCTCCTTTCCTCTGGGCTAAAAGCTCAGCCAACAACAATTTAACAAGTTAAAGCTGGATTTTGGATAAGAGTTGACAGATTTGACACCAAGCGGGACCGGGACCGCTTCATCTAATAGCTCCACACCGGTGGCTGAGTGGACCAGAACAGAGTCGACAATGTCGGACTTTACTCCGTGATAAAAATAGCTGATTTACAGCAGGTAAATCAGCGTTCTTAATTGTGTTTACTTGCGTTTACTTGGATTACACAACAATCAACTGAGTTTTATTTTTATTTTTCCTGTGAGGAGAAGCTGGCGGACCGGTTCTGAACGAGGCTCGGCCCAAGTGCAGTGCAGGACGACGTCGAAGAAAGAGATGTCATGTTGGATGAACTATTCATTTAAAATTCCCTTCAGTTCTTTTTTCCAATCCATTGAATGTTTTAAGCTGCATTAATCAAAGGAGTGACAGCCTGAACGAGTCAGAAAAACAACATAGCCAGTATTCAGGATGAAAAAAGAAAGCAGAGTCCAGTTCATTAATGTAGTTTACAGTTCGGTTAACATGATTGTAATAGTGTGTTCAGTTTAATTCTCAGTGTTTGTGTGACATACAGTTTGTGGTGTTGAATAAATAAATAAAAAATAAACCCGGTGTCTTCATTTTCAACTTTAATAACATGCAACATGTTGTGCATCGTTTAAATTGCGTAACTTGAGTCCAGATAGCTTCATTCAGCTCACATAACTTTATATATCACCCACGCTAACATTAATACTGTTTATTACTGTTAAACTATTATTGTTTAGCACATTTTGTATGTTATGGTGCAGAACGACGTGTGAAACATCCGCCTGCCTCGTTCAATAAACAGCGATATTAGAACTGGATCTCTTCCAGCACAGATGTTGGTCACAGCAGCTGGATTCAGGTGTAGATTAATTAAATATGAGACTCAAAATATATTCCATCCGTCGTAGTTCAGAAAGCGGTGTGTGTCCGCCACCATTGTTGATAGAAATATGCCGTCTATCCGCACGTGTGTGCGCGCATGTGGTTTAACACAAAGCCTCAGCGGGAGATGTTTATGTTATCAGCGGGCAGTCAGTGAAAAACCTCCACTCTGGAAGGTGGGTTCAGAAACCTCTGGATTCGGGGGCCAGTGGTGTCGTGTAAATGATCAGCAGAACCGCAGAGAGAGAAAGCTGCGGTTTCACTCAAAATACGCACCGTGTAAACGACCCCTTAGAAACATGCCAGTTAAAATGTGTTGTATGTCGCTTTGTAAGAAGATTTTAGGAGACACGTTTTTTATTCAAGTTTGAGCCGTATTACTGCAGTTTGGGGGTAAATAGTTGGTGTGCCTTACTAATTGTAGTAAGTGGTCGTTTACATTGTAACAATGTGTTACTTTTGGATTATTGAGAAAGCAAGTTAAACTTTGTGCAGTGCATTTAATTATTGAAGAACAAAAATCACTTTGTTATGCTAACTTTTTTTCATATACTGTACACACATCATTTTGGCACAAATTAACCAAAAAGACAAACAAACCACAAGCTTTCTGTTAATTTTCATGGTCCAAACAGTTACAACCGTTGTTGCTGAGATTGTCTATCTTCCACAGACCTACCGTGCAAAAGTCTTCAGTCAACCCCCACCCCCTTTTTTTTTTTTTTTTTACATTTTTCTTCACAAGCCAGACTTGTAATGTGTTTCTTCAAGCGTTATGAAGCTCTTTCAAACATTTTCTTTTGCACTTTAGCCACTTTGTTATTTTTAGAACTAAACCAGTTTTGTTTGTTAAGCTTAAGTGTGACTTGTCAGCTAAAGGCCTTAAAGAATAAACCAGTGTTGTATTGACACAACAGAAAACATTACCTGGAGCTAGTGATGTGCGATATGGCATAAAATTCATATCCCGATATCTCTTGTGATGGGTGGCGGTAACAATATACATCATGATATGTTTTGGTATAAAACTTGCAATAGGAATGAAAAAAGCCTAGGGTGTCCTTTTACCAGCATTTATTTAGAAAACTGCTATACCACAAAATAGTCTCAATCAAGAAAAATCCACTATAGGTCCAAAGAGTTTTTAAATTAAAAAAACAAATCAAGTATTAGGCTTCTTTCTTGTAGTGCAAAACAGTGCAAAATATATCAATTGTTTTAGCCATTTGTTTTAAACAAAATAATGTTAACTTGTAACAGTTTCCAGTATTCTCGCTTAAGAAATGAACAGCAACAGGGCAGCATTTTACACTGAAAACAACAAAATTCAAAATCTCGCTGTCATTTGTCAGAGTCTAAAGATTGTTGGCCAAGAACACCAGCTTGTCCACAGTCTCTGGCTTTAACCGAGACCATTGACATGAAACAATGTTGCCACCAGTGCTAAATGGCCTTTCTGAAGGAACACTCTTGGCCGGAATGCAAAGATAATTGATATTTTTGCTCCTGGCTTTTTAACGAGCTCCTCCCCTGCGCTCTCCTCAGCCATGCTGCTCTCCGCTTGCTTGCTCTCCACTTTGTCGCCGGCCGATTACGTCAACAAGCATTACTGCGGTTAGCCAGTAGAATACAGATCGCTATCATAGGCCAAATGTCTATCATCTCTACCGTGTACTGTATATATCATGCATTCTTACCTGGAGTCTGCCACAAAGGTGCACCTTTTGTTCATGTCTTTTATTTAATTTACAAAACATATCAAAGAAAGCACAGTTTTAGCACCAACAAAGCAATTTCCAAAGTGCCATTAGCTTTAAATGAGACGCAAAATAAATGATCAGCTGAAGGATCATGCATGTCAGGATGTCCGGATGTGTCAGGATTTTGCTGAAGTAACAACTATTTCATTTTAAATACATGTACATGATTTTCAGACAATAATCATGCGTAGGACACATGTTGCCCAATATGTCATGTTTATAAGACCAGGTCAAGAAGAATGAACTAATAAGCAGCTACAATCCTAAGTAAAACTTGGAAGCCCTTCCTAAAGCCTGGAGAACTGATAACCAGGATCACTTTAAAAAAGGGAAAAAGTTGTGCTCCTTGGAAGCAAAATATCAAGAAAAAGAAACTGCACACATGCAGCTGAACACAGCAGTGAGTTGCATCAGTCCTGCCCTCTTTAAGCTTTCATTGATTAGCTAAGAGTTGCCATCAAGTTCAGCATTCCTGGCTCAAAGCTATTTCTTTGGCTTTCCAAATGGAAAAGCACTGACGAAGCCATTGGCTCCTGCTGAAAAGAAACTGTGACCTGCATGAAAGTTTTAGAAACACTGATTGCAGTGTGGTGTTTGAGTATACACACTTTTTGTCCTGTTTGTGCAGAACCTAAACCCGCTGTTTTCTCACTCTGAGGTGGAGCATAAACATCATGATGGGCCCAGCCACAGGTATCTGAAGTGTCTCACTGACTGGTAGAGAGCGCTCGTCAGAAGCGGAGAGTAAACATCAGCCTTTCTGGTCTTTATTTGGTCACTTTGCTGAGCTTTTAACGGACTAAACTTGACTAAGTGTGCTGTAACTGAGACGGGGCTGGCAAGAGCAGCCTCTGGGATTTTAAAATGTTTAGACACGTGATGTGTTGCTTCATTTGCATCATTGTTGCCCTCAAGGCAAAGGTCATCCATGTTCATACGTCAAATGTGATGCTTTTCACCCCCTTTCCACAGTTTGACTCCACAACCAGCTGCCATATCCCACATATAAAACTCACTCAGCTAAACCACAAACCACTCCTGTCTCTCTTTTTTTAGGTCTCCTCTCTCCCCCTCATGTTCTTACCATTGGTTGTCCTTTGTTGAGTTTGATTTAAAACATCCTCATAGCTTTTGTCCCTGGAGAAGACAATCAGCTACCATTTGCTCCAGCGTTGCAGGGTAGCCATCAGAACTGACCCCTGTGCAAAACTCAACTTCCTGAGACGTCTGTTTGCATTCATAGGGAACGAGGGGGAGGGGGAATCCGATCTTTACTGGTCCTTCTTTCTTTTCTGAGGGCCCCAAGATGTTTTCTCTAAGGGACTGGTGCGTCTCCCACACAAAGGAGGATGGCAGTTCCCCTGATCAGAGAGCAGGACATCAGGAAATTGACTATAAAATGTGTTTAAACAAGTATTCTTTGGCACACAGCACATAACGGCACTGCTGGTGTTATCTTTATGGGACATCTGATCTCTCGTGCCCTCCTGATGTCAACCAGCCTGAAAATATGTGAGCAGGAAGTATGAGTTAAATGCACACAAAAAAAAAAAATCAAGGAAGCGGCCTTTCCCCCCTTTTATTCATCGATTGTGGTCTTTTTGAGATTTATGTTTCCCTAAAGTCTTAAGGTGTGGGAACAGGAGGCAAAGCAACCCAAAAGAACCCCAACTTTAATCCAATAAATCCACATTGTGTGTGCATTTCCTCTTTTATCACTATTTTCTTAGCAAACTCTGGCACAGAAACAGAAATGAGTGAACCTCCATTTACCTTTCATTTTGGAATTCATCTTTGGATTGATTTCTTATCATATGAAGAACACTGCAGATTGGGTTATGTGAGATTCTTTGCTGTAATGCTGTTGACCTGGAGTGAGAAATGTACGTGTCCTGTCAGTTAGCATTGCCACTGCCTTTTAATTGTGTCTCAGTTCTCGGTTAATGCCATCACCAGGCTCTGGAACACGGCGTAATTGAATTGAGGGTAGTGAAAGAGAGGAAGAGAAAGTGGCAGGACCATTTCTCCTGTCTGTGAAAAACCAATGATTTAAATGTAAAGTGGATGGCTCACTGCACCAACGAAAACCATTAGATGACTTTTAGAGCTTGTATCATGGGAAAATGTGGTTTGTGGACACTCACTGTTAGGACCGAGACGTGATTTTGTAAAGGAAATGGCTTTTTCTTTGAGGTCGTATTAGTGCACAACATTTCACACTTAATGTTTCACTTGTAGTTTTATGTGGTTTGAATGTTCATTGTAAATTGTCTGCTATAAATTTAGGATTACAGTAAGACAACTTAAGCTCATATTGACCAAGCATACAGAAGTATAAAGAATACTTTTGCTGTCACAGTTGTTAGTTTTTGTCTGCTTTTGTTTTTTGATGTTTTGGTTTTCTTGTCTTTAGTTCTCATTTAGTGGTTTTGTTAAGCTACTGGAGTACACTTCTTGAAACATGAGCTGATTTGTTGCTTATTGGCGTGATCTGCTCCAGAACCAGACAGTTGAGGAGTTTGAATGGAGCAGTAATAATACAATGATATGGTGCTGCATCACATCTCATGTAGTGAGAATGAATGTCATTACTAAAGCAAGACAATTAACACAAATCAATGTTTCCTGACTTCAGCTATAGCAACATAATTACAAATTTTATATTGACCAAAAGCATCATGATAAATTGACAAAAATATTTTTAAAAACTTTGAATAAAATGCATTTTACTGACTAAAAGTTTTTAATATTTGTACACAGACTTCATCCTCTTTTCTTTCTTCAAGAAGAGATCAGTTCCTCTGTCCTGCAGGACATCAGTGTTTCTGTTTCAACAGTAAGTCTTTTCTATGAAAGCCAATACTGAAAGTCTGTTCTGTCGCGTTCTTACAAATTTTACTTTGCTTTAGGGTTGAGAATGTCTGCTCGGCATTTAGCTTGTGAAGGACTAAAGATGTGGTTAGCTCTCAGACCATCAAACGACACAAATATTCTGACGTTGTCTAATGTCTGCTGGAAGGCCCTGTTGTCTCCAGCTCAAAATCTGATTGATTAAAGCAACAGTTTCATTGCTATTTGTTTTAACATGCAGGCGCCTATTGATTCTGAAGGCCTCGCGGCAGATTTCTTTGACCCTAGCAACAAATGATAACCAAAATATGGTTGGATGAAAGCTATAAACACACTGCTGGAAGCTGCAACCAGGAGAAAAGCTGAAGTGAACAGACATCTCAGAATAATATTAATAGAAAAACATAAACTAAAATGTAAGTTAGTGATTCTGATTGTATTTAGGCCAGGAAAAAAAAAACTGCTGGTCCTGATGAAGATCACCACTGGTCAAATGTCAATGCAGGTGTCCAAAGACGAGCTCGTGAAGTTCAGAAACCGTCTGTGGAGCAGAGAAGCAACTGAATGAGAGGGAGAAGTTCTCCTTTTGCTGCAAAAGGAGGATAAATCTTTTCTCAGCTGTTAGCATACATACACAAAATTCAATAAAACAGAAGAATACACATCATCATTGCTATATCCATTCATCCATCTTTTACCTGAATTAGTGTTTTATGCACCTTGACTGAGCCGGTGGAGGTGCATATGATTCAATGGAGGGACTAATTGAGTGGTGCAGATCAGTTACTTGAATAGAAATGCAAAAGTGGAAGCACAAACAAATAAATAAAAAGTTGTTCATTTGTATTTAGTTTTTGCTGTTATTTGTTCAAGAAAAGCATATATTTGTTTTCCTGATATTTAGCCACTTAAAATTGTTGATTTTGCATCAGCCCACCCGCATATTGTTCATACACTAAATGCAGACGCCTCATATTGTAAGTTGCAAATGATGTTTTATATAAAACTGGAATGTGTGAGTGTTGGATGAAATCCATGGACAAGTCTGCTACCTCCGGCAACACACAGGGCCAGACCACACACATCGCCACACTAGAGCTTTTCTACTGATCTTACACACCTGCAACGTTTTGTGACTTAAAGAGTAAAAACTTCAACCAGTAGGTACTTTTTGCTAATTTTACAGGTATTTTATTAACTTGAACCTTATCAGGGATTATCTCGAATAATAAACCAAAGCTGTTTCTGTTTCAGTTGTCGTGCAGATTTTTATAGCCGCAAGAAATTAATATCCTACCCACACACCCTTGACTTCCACCACTAGTCCCCGTGTAAACATTAAAGAACAATATGCAGCCACACACTGCAACAAGCTTACATGACTAATGTTGGGCTTTATGGAGTCTTTTGTGGAGCTGTGACTGGGTGCTGATCAGCACTGCTCAATCCTGGGAATGTTTCAAGTTGCACACGGCGTTGCACACACATGCAAGCGAACACACCCTTGCACACTCACACACACACACACTCATAAAGTACTGAGGCACTCCTTGCTGTCGCACTTACCTCCTGGACATTTGTGACGATAGTGCAGCTGAAGTAGATGAAGCAATCTGTAATTAAGTCTTTGTCATAATATCCGATATGTCGCTACCCCTCTCCTTTTAGTTACTTTGTGTTTTAGTAGTTTTGAGTCAGGTTATTAAAAAAAAAAAAAAAAAGAGCAAGGTTCTCGGAGTGTAAACATTGTTTTATTCGTTTACATGCTTTAAAGTGGTGCAAACTTTAATAATGCACATTCTTCTGCGTAATTTTCATTTGGCAATGTTTTATTTTATTTTTTTAAGAAGAAACTATGACTCTATCTGTAAGATTTTTAACTAATCCTATTTCTTTCCCATGTGCTGCAGCCGAATGAGGAAGTCTGCTAGCTGTTTATCAGGTCACTCACCACCTGCAACAGAGTTATGAAATCACCAACTGGACGAGCTCTGTGTTTACTGTGGCTTTACTTCTGCGTGCTTGAGCAATAAACAGTTATTGGTTTTTTTTTTCTTTCCCTCCTTATTTGGGAGTCAAAGGGTGAGTTTCAGTTAGAAGAAGTTTGCTGCCCCCTCAATCACCTGCTTTATTTACCCATAATAAAATAGCCTTCAAAACAGCTAAATATTCCACTGTAGAGCAGCTGCAAGTTATAATCTGTGTTAGCTGAATTGTCTTTGGCTGAAAATATGTACAGTCTTTTATTATAATTTGGTTTTGTGGTCTGAGTTATAACTATAGGGGTTAATTAAATCTCACATGATGCTTCTAATTAAAACAGACAACTCTCTTTTGGTTGTCTGCCTCTGTTGCCGTGGCGTTAGCTTGCCGGACTTCGAGTTTCTTCTCCCGGAGATCCCTCGGGCTAAAATGAATAATGAGGATTAAAAGATGGAAGGACAGCAGACAGATGTTTGGGCCTATTTTTTTTTTTTTTTTTCTTTTCTGATTAGGTTGTTCTCTCTGGTGTGTGTGTGTGTGTTTGCTGAAAAATTATTCAATTTTGAATAAATCCCTCAGCGTATCAACTTGAAGTTTTTGTTTTTGCGTTTTGTACGTGTTGTGGGGTGTGTCTCAGCATTTAGATTGCCCGCTTTGGCTTTCTTTGCTGTCAAGAGCAGGCAAGTTGAAGAATGTGTCTGGGGCATTACAGTGGCACCTGCATTTCTGATAAACTAGAGCTGAATCATCTGTTTTCCTGCAGCCCTTTTTTCAAATGCTAAACTTTACATTGCAACGTGTAAAAAAACCAAACTCGACTACTTACATAATGTAAACGCATGCGTTATATCTGTGTGCATGTGTGGCTGTGTACAAAAGATGTGTTAACACAGCTGACTCCCTCCTCCTCGCCTGTCAGAACCTGCCTGAACAGCTGAGAGAAAAAAAAATATTTACAGCAGATGATAACTTGTTCTTTAAAAATGCAAGATCTACCATGAAATCTACATTCAGGACAATTTTTTTTTTCCTGGCTAAACCGCAGCGCTGCATTCTTCTTCTAGACATTATTTTATAACACTAGACAATCACAATAATTAAAGTAAGAACACAACCATTTTTTTTGATGGATTGCATATCATCTGCTGGCTTGCATAGTAAAGTTTTATAAAGGATCTTGTCTGTGTGTGTGTGTGTGTGTGTGGTATGTGATTGGGATGACTTAAAATTAAAACACCAAAATTCAGCTCAATATCTGTAAAACTGGCTGAGCTACAGCTATTTTTTTTTATGTTCGCATGGTTCGATTAGCTGTGACGGCCATCTTGAATTTGGTTTAGATGAAACGGTAGGTAGTTGTAGATGTCTTTTACTTTTGAGCGTTTCAGTGGATTTTGTCCAACGGTTCATGTGGTATTTTGCTAACACAGACAAATGAGCGTGCACACAGATAGAGGCAGTTGCCTGATCAGCCACTTTTCATGGCAGCCAGCGATAATAAATATAAATACTGTACAACGTATGGGCTTGTTAATTATAAAGCGTAAAGATCGGCGTTTCCTGTAAGAAGGGCTTTTATTCCTTTCATGAAATCTGAGATAAAATCTGTGTTTTTCCAAAGAACACTAAAGGACCTGAAGATTCTGGTCATATGGGGATTTTTGAACTTTTTTGCAGTTCTTGAGAAAGGTTTAAGCTCTTGCCAGGAAAAACAGCTGACTGGAGCCAGAACCTGCTGCATCACTGAGATTTGATTTCTGTTGTGGTTGTAGCCAAGATCTTTTATTTTTTAATTTTTTATGCAAAATAGCTGACCAAGTTATGACAGTGCAGATCAAATTCACCACAATTGGTGAACATTTTTAATCAACAGTACCAAAAGTGTGGAATAAAGTCTTTGTGATTGATTTACAGGGTTATATTTTCAGTTAAATTTTCTCAAAATCTTTTTATTATGTTTTCCTGCAGTATGCCAGGGTATCACCAACCGTTTAAACCTTCTGGGTTCTAACGAAGACCACTACCTGAACATGGTGAAGACTTACAGCAACTGCACCGTGGTCCTGGAGAACCTGGAGATCACCTACATGGAGGAGCACCGTGACCTGTCCTTCCTCAGAGTAAAAATGAACTCTTTAAATACCGGTAGTTGAACAGAAACTAGTGAAGTGTTCTTATTTCTTCACTTGTTGATTTGGTTTTAAGAAGCTCAGCTGTAAAGACAAGAAAACACACTCACATTCTGCAAAAGGGACTTTTATGTCCCATTTGTGTCTCCTTGTTTGCTTTCACACAGTAAAACTTGGGGTTTTGCCAGTGGGCTAATGAGGTGTCCTTTGTGAGTCTTTTGACTCAGACTTACACTCATAGTGGTCAGTTTACCATCATTTCCAAGATGGACAAATTTCCTGAATTCACTAAAAAAAGTTGTCTCGTTTGTTAAGGCAATCATACATCTCAAAAATCTTGTATTGCTGAATAAAGTAAAAGCTCACATTAAATAAATTCTTGTTACTGTTGCAGAAAGAAAAGCTGTAAATTCTTAGCTTGTAAAATGCAGATAGAATGAACTACCAATAATATACCAAAGTTCATTCTCATTAATCAAGGTATACATCCAACAATGTTCAGTCAGGTCATCTGGACAGTTTCTTTTGTTGCTGAGACGTTTCGTCTTTAATCCAAAGGACTTCTTCAGTCTGAGGAGCCACCAAACCAAACTGAAGCTGACAAACAGCACACACCCAGTGTAGGAAAAAACAGTTTGCTGCCAGTGATAATTTGGCTTCAGGGGCCCACCCTCTCCACCGTCAACTCCTCTTAAGGCAGACCATGCCAAAGTGGTTCAAAACACCAATATATATACCAATAATACAGTAGTCCCTCGTTTATTGTGGGGGATCCGTACCCAAAAGCCCTGCGATAAGTGGAAAAACAGCAAAGTAAGGCTATTAGTACAAGTATGTGTGTGTGTATGTATGAATATGTATGTATATGTATTTGTATGTATGTATATACAGGTAGTCCTCAGTTTTCGGCCGGCTCCGTATCCGGTATTTCGCGTTTACGGCCGCCGCCCCAGTGACGTCATCACACCTCACGTTGCC
>JARVGQ010001954.1:25132944-25148719 GCA_031762355.1 Hypsolebias martinsi | reverse complement strand
TTCGACGTACGGCGGTATCGACCTACGAACGGTTCTTAGGTCCGGAACCCGTTCGTAAGTCGAGGACCACCTGTATACATATATATACAGTACAGTATACATATTTTTTTAACCCTTCCCACACTATTGCAATACATATTCTAAACAATTTGCTGCTGAAGATTCTCAGTCATCCAGGACATGAGCTCCTCAGATGAAGAGCGAAACGTCTTCTGTTACAAATAAAGTCCAGTTGTTTTTGTGTTGAAAGTTTTTGAATATTCTAAACAATGTTTCTAAACACTCTAAAAGAGCACAGAATGTCATGATTTCCGTCTTCGTGCCTCTGCTGCACTCAGCCACCTGCAAGTGTTTTGGGCCACTCTGCACGGAGAACAGCTGGTCAGCTGCAGGAGGATGCTTATCCCACACCTCTGGGCTGCACAAAGGTGCAGCAGGTGCTAAATAATTTAAAATGTATTTAAAAAAAAATTCCATGCCAATCGTGTGGCTAACTGGGTGTCATGTTCAGTCTCATTTTGAAAAACCGTTATAGAGCGAGTCCGTGAAAAACGAACCGTGAAGTAGCGAGGGACTACTGTATACTGTATCTATAAATGGGTGGTGGTTTTCATGCTGCATTGCACAACAACTGTAAGCAAAACATAACAATATAGGTATTTTTAATTGTAATTATATTTTTGAGTCTCTTTGCCATGGAGCCAAGTCGTGGATGACTTGAATTTATATGATGGAGCGCTAAAATGCAAAAAAGTCTTGGCTAAAAAAACGAGTTGTTCTTGTGCAGCTGCTTAGATAAAGTGCCTTCCAGAAATTGACATCCATAAGCGAGGCCTAGTTTATTTAATTTTCAACCCGAAAGTCTCATTCAGCTCATCCTCAACAGTAACCGCTCATTCTGCTTCTCTTTCTTCTTCTATGTTCATTGTTGATTAAAAAATACACCATAAAATTCATCACCGCATAGATTTAACATGTTTTAAAATACTGCTATTATAGACTACTCTAAAGGGAAGGCTTTTATAGAAAAGATCTATAATTTAAGTCTCACATAAAATAAAATAAATACCAGTAAGATGTTTAGTTTGATGATGGCTCCTCTGGCTCTGCACACTGTTTGTTGTTGTTGTTTTGCTGTTTTAAACTCTTCTTTTCGTTGTTTCCCTTTGCAGTCTATTGAAGAAGTGGGCGGTTACGTCCTGATTGCTCTCAACACGGCCTCCAGGATCCCTCTGGACAACCTGCGCATCATTCGGGGTCATTCTCTTTATGAGGGGGAGTTTGCGCTTGCTGTGCTCGCCAATTACGACAAAGCTACTGGTCAGGGCACCACTGAGCTGCTTCTGCCCAGCCTGACAGGTAGACTGAATGATCCGTCTTCAGTGGCAGATGTTCAAAAACGTAGTTTAAATTACTCTTTTTAAAAAAGAAGAAGTTTTTTTTTTTTAGGGTCACATTTCATGTCTTTTTGTAGAAATTCTAAAGGGAGGTGTAAAGTTTGCGAACAACCAGCTGTGTAACGTGGAAACAATACAGTGGGATGATCTTGTCAACACTGAAACCACACCCAGCATGGAGCGCCCACAGGCGAGCAGAAACCCACTTTGTAAGTGTTGCACTTCACAGGCCAAGAGAAACCAGGCAGAACTGGATGCATCTGTGCTTTTAATGTTGAGAATTAGACGTATTATTTATTTTTTGTCTTTTCACAGGTCAGACATGCCACTCGAGCTGCTTCAACGGTTCATGTTGGGCACCAGGTCCACAAAACTGTCAGACATGTAAGCTCTTTTAGTTTTGATATATTTGACAATCACGACATGCAGTCAGGAAGGTTTAGCCACAGGTTTAGTCATACAGTACCGGTAGTCGCTACTTTGCGGTTCATTTTTCACAGACTCGCTCTATGGCGGTTTTTCAAAATTAAGATTGAACATGACACACAATTGACTGATTGATGGATGAGCTGCATGATGGGCATGGTATTTTATTTAAAATATATATTTTTAATCTATTTAGCGCCTGCTGCACCTGTGTGCAGCCCACAGCTGCAGGAGAAGCTTCCTCCTGCAGCATGTCAGATCTCTGCTTTGCAGCGGCGAAGTGGGCGTGGCCAAGAGCGCTGGCAGGTGGCAGATCATGGCATGCTGTGCTCTTTTCGAGGGTTTAGAGTTTAGACATTTGTTAGAAACATTGCAAGAGTGTGGAATGGGTTTAGAATGCCTTACTATATATCTGAACATAAATACTAAATAAACTACTAGCTACTACTAGGTACTACTACTACTACTACTACTACTACTACTATTACTATTACTATCACTACCATTATTGCTATTACTACTATATTACTATTATTACTATTACTACTATTATTACTATTACTATTATTTACTATTACTACTACTATTTTACTATTATTATCCATCCATATATTATTTTTACCCATCCATCCATTATCTTTACCCCCTCCTTCCATTTTGGGTCATAGGGTCGCCGGTGCCCATGTCCAGCAATCACTGTGCGAGGGGCAGGGTTCACCCTGGATGGGTCGCAAGTCCATCACAGGGCCACATAGAGACAAATGAGACAAACAACAATTCACTTACTCGCACACACCTAGAGACCATTTAGAGCCACCAATCAGTCTAACATGCATGTTTCTGGTCTGTGGGAGGAAACCGTAGTACCCGGAGAAAACCCACGCATGCACGGAGAGAACATGCAAACTCGACCCAGAAAGGCCCCCGGACCAGGATTTGAACCAGGGACTGCTCGCTAAGAGGCAGCAGCTCTACCAGTTGTGCCACTGTGCTGCACTGTTATTATTATTATTAATAATAATATTTTTAATGTTATTACTATTATTAATATCGTTGATATTATTAATGTTGGTGTTGTTGTTGTCGTTGCTGTTGTTGTTGCTGCTGCTGCTACTATTATTACTATTACTACTACTATTTTTACTACTACAACACTTTATTTTGTTCATAACAATAAGGATTGGACTACTGTTTCCCTACTTGTGGCTTTTCACTTATCGCGGCGGGCATGGTCCCAAACCCCACGATAAACGAGGACTACTGTATTTCTTTTATTTTTCAGATTTTGGCTTTTTAAAATACAAACATTAAACACTTCCCATCAGCTCACTGAATCTGAGCTTCTCTCGTCTGCAGTGACAAAGCTAAACTGTGCCCAGCAGTGCTCCAAGAGATGCAAAGGACCTTCACCGAGTGACTGTTGCAATGAGCACTGTGCAGCCGGGTGCACGGGGCCCAGACCCACAGACTGTCTGGTGAGACTAAACAATAAGCAATCCGAATATTTAATATAGTGTCCTTAATTCTCCTTTAAAACAAAGCCCCTCTCTAAGCAACGTTTGTTGATCAGAGATGTTTTTAGTTTTAATACCAATGAGATAGCGTAACCGCTGATTAAATCTTTTATTTGGCAGAGCCTTGAGCATCAGCGTCTGCTCTCCCTCTCCGTGCAGCTTGGAGCATTAAGCCAAAGCTACGAAAGTGGAATGCAGTGTTATCATTAGTAAGGGGCTCTGTTTTGGTCCCGGTGCACTGGGATGACTGTTGTTTGTGCTGCAGGCCTGTCGGGACTTCCAGGACGACGGGGTGTGTAAGGACTCCTGCCCAGGCCTCATGCGCTACGATCCCAACCTGCACCAGCTGGTTCCTAACCCACACGGGAAGTACAACTATGGGGCCACCTGTGTGAAAAGTTGCCCACGTAAGCACAGATATGGACTGAAATCTCTGTTTGAGTGAATTTTGTTGTTTTTATTGAGTTCACAGAGAAAAACTTTGTTTGTTTGTTTTTTTGTTCTTTTTCAGTTTTAAAGCTTTTGCCAGGTTGTCCTTCAGGGTTGTTCGGTGGTTACAGTTTGTTCAAGTTTAATGATAAACTGTAGAAACGAGGAAAGAAATGATTGAGTTTCAGGGTGTGTTAATGCAACATCCCGTCTTTAGAAGTTTAACTTGCTCAGATGTGTTATTGCATCACCCTGTTTCTAATGTATGACCAACCTGATGTGGCCTACTTTTTTTAATGACTACCACACACTGCTACTTCTTACAAGAGCATGAACACATTTTAGGTTTTTGCCTTTTAGAATAACCCTTTGATAAATAACAAAGTTTTTTTTTTTTTAAATACTGTATTGCTCATATGTTATTATCATTCCAGATAATTATGTTGTGACTGATCATGGAGCATGTGTGCGGTCGTGCAGTGGTGACACGTACGAAGTGGATGAAGGAGGAGTCAGGAAGTGTGCCAAATGTGACGGACTGTGCACGAAAGGTTAGAGGTTAAGCTGCTACTGTGTAGTCTTAAAGAAGGTTCTGACCATGTACAGAATAGACTGAGAAGAGGTTGAATACACAAACATGGACCCCTGAGACATTCTTGTTAGGATTAACAGAACTGTCAGTCTAATTAAAGCAATATCAGATCTGTGGAAACATAAAAATAAGTAATATCTTACCTGCTGAGGTCTAAACTGAAGCTTGGAGAGAACAGAGATTTTGTCTTGCTGCACCAAGATTATGGAACAACCTTCCACGTTAAACAAACACATCATTATTTTTTTTAGCATAGTCTGAGGCTTGCTTTTGTTTATTTAACTTCTGTTTTATTGTTTTTATTAAGCTTGTTGTTTTAACTGTTTATGATTTTACATGTGCGGCACTTGGTTGCAGTTGTGTTTTTTTAAGTGCTTTATAGTAGTAGTACTTGTAAACAGCTTTTTGAATGGCTTCAGTTTGGATAAATGGTTTAATTTTGTCCATTGTGGCGAGCTGCGTCAGAGCTTGAAATCTAATATGAATTAATAAAAGATCTAACTTAGAAAAAGTGTCTATAATAAAAATCTATTATATAACCTCATATACAGTAAACCTTATGGGGATAAAGTGTTTAATGAATGTGTCCAAAAAGATGTCGCATTTAAGGTTTTGAAACCAACGCACCTTAACAAAGACATGTTTTGTCTTTCATTAGTGAATCATACAGCAACTGGACTATTGTAACATTATCTCTCTTAGCATTGTAATGTTCAGTAGTTTGAGTCTTGAGTGACTGAATCTTTTAAGCAACTACGTAAGTCCAGGCCACAAGGACATTTTAACATATCTATGGCATTAGAGATAGAACAAGACAGTATCTTTGATGTACCTTTTTCCTGTGTAAAACAAAAAGTTTTCTAAATAAAGTGTCATTGCTACCAATGTCCACACTGATCATCAGAAGTGATGGATGTAGAAAATGTAATTGCACCTCAGGAAGAAGAAGATCTGATCTGACCAGTAGATTGCAAAGGTTGGGTGAAGTGGTTTTGGAAGACGTGCTTTTGGTACTTGATCAGAATCAGTCATAAACCAAAGTTCCTCGATGATGTTTTCAGTAGCAGCAGATGTAGATTTCTGTTCTTGCTTTTTCTATTTTTAGTCCAGCTTCCATTTTAGAGTTTTCCAATTCTTTCATTCTAATGCAAAGAGTTGATGTTCTTCATGGTGTCAGCCCAAAAAGCAGAATTTGTCCTCACTGGTCCGCTGCAATCACTGGACATTTCTGAACATTTTAAAAAAGCAGAGTGGCTGAGGATTCCAGCACTTTGTGTAATGCAGGACAAATGCTTTAAACTTACTTCGTAGGTTCCCTGATTTGTACGAATGAGTGACTAACAGGCTTCTGAAGAACTTCAAGACATGCTGGAGAGCAGGGAAAGGGTGGTGTTCCTCAGGGACTAGGGTTGGGAACCATTGAGTTGTATATTTATTTTTAACTAGAACTAAAATAAAAACTAGTGACTGAGCATTTTGGCATCTTTCTGAACATAAAAAAGGCACAACTTTTGCAATATTTGTAAATTGAAACCGTTTGCTCTGAGAAATACAAATTTAGAGATTTGTGTTTTTGTTTCACCAACCGTTTGCAGTTATTTTCTTCAATTATTTTAAATTGCTTACCTCCCTACTTTCATACGACACTGATAATCAATTGTTTTCAGTGTGTGACGGACTTGGGATGGGAAACCTAACTCACACCTTGTCTATCAATGCCACCAACATCGACTCCTTTAAAAACTGCACCAAAATCAACGGCAACGTTGCTATCCTTAAGACGTCATTTAATGGGTAAGTCTGCATAATTTATTTATTTATTTATTTATTTATTTTAAACACATTCAACATTTTTAAAAGTCTTTGTTTCTAATTGCCATTCGGACGCATTTTCTTATTTGAAGGGATACTTACACAAAAACACCAAAAATGGATCCTGCTCAGCTCGATGTGTTTAAAACCGTGAAAGAAATTACAGGTGAAGATCAAGGAATGCATGAGTAATCTGTGAACCATTCCCTGCCAATTCACACGTTGTTTGTTGCTTCAGGACATCTGTGGATCCAAACGTGGCCTGAAACTATGAGCTCACTCAGCCCCTTTGAGAATCTGGAGATCATTCGAGGAAGAACGAAGCGGTATGTTCCTCGTAAATCCCTCCATTCTGCTCTTAACTGCTAGCTCTTAATGAAGAAATCAGATTATTTAAAGTTGTCTGCATCCATTTTTGGTCAGCTGAGTGATTTTCTAAATAAATACACATTTTAATACACTTTATTGTGCGTTGTCTTAGATAGTCCTTCAGTTTTAGTCTGAACTCTTAAGAAATATTTAAGACTCACAAAGTCTTTTCTTTTTTCTTTGGGCTCCACTCTTTGTTGGGTAGGGGTAGCCGCAGTGTGGTCATGATCCAGCTCAGTATCAATTACCTGGGCCTTCGATCTCTTAAAGAAATCAGTGATGGAGACGTTGTGATCATCAAGAACCAGAACCTTTGCTACACAAACAAAAGCCTCTGGGAGAAGCTCTTCAAATCAGAAAGCCAAATTGCAACAATAGAAGAAAACGCTGATGCTGCCACTTGTAGTAAGCTCTCTGCAGCTCTGCAAACATTTGATCATGCAATGGGCAAGCAAATTTCAAAATGGAGGGTAATTACCCAGATCTCTGCTTGAAATTGTCTGTCTGGTTTCAGCACTGAAGAACAACACTTGTGACAGGAAGTGCACCTCAGACGGCTGCTGGGGTCCAGGCCCGGACATGTGTTTCACCTGCCGGGACTACAGCCGTGGAGGGACCTGTGTCGACTCCTGCAACATCCTGGAAGGGTGAGGAAGGAGTCTTTCTTTTAGCCAAACAAACAGCCCAAATATATGGAGGATGGAAGGTGACAAAACTAAATAAATAAATTCATAATAATGAAGTGTATCATTTAATTATTAAATACATCATTAATTCATTAAATAAACAATTAAATATACAATAAAATTATTAAATACACAATTAAATTATTTATTTCATGATATAATTATTTATTTAATAACTTATTCAATTATTTAATTTTGTCACATTCCATCCTCATGTGTCACCATGAAATTATGTTAACTGTCAGTCTCACTCATCAAACTCAGTGGGCGGGACTAACGCCGAGGATGTGAAATCCATTGCTTCGGTCTGATGAAAAAAGTTTAATCCAAATACACAACTACCGATTCCTAAAGTTTTTTTTTTTTTTTTTTTTTTTTCAGAATACATTTTCTGGCCTATCGATTATCTGTGGTTGATTTGTCTTTGCTTGCTGTGAGGAGCAGCCAATTAGGCGTCAGGGTTAGGGTTAGTCCCGCCCACTGAGTTTGACGAGTGACGCTGACAGTTAACATAATCTCATGAGGTCAATGGAGGGCGGAAGTTGACAAAATTAAATAAATTGTGAAATGAATCATTTAAAAGGTACATTTAATTATTTAATGGTGCGTTTCATTATTTAATTGTATATTTAATAATTTGCTTTCATATTTACTGATTTAATTATGTATTTGAT
Organism: Hypsolebias martinsi; assembly: GCA_031762355.1. Lineage (NCBI taxonomy): Eukaryota > Metazoa > Chordata > Actinopteri > Cyprinodontiformes > Rivulidae > Hypsolebias > Hypsolebias martinsi. Next base: position 25,140,820 of record JARVGQ010001954.1, on the reverse strand, counting down.
ATTTAAATGATATGTTTAATTGTTATGTATGTATTGTGTATTTATTTATTTCATTTTGTCCCATTCTGTCCTCCATACGAGCATGGATCCTAGTTCATGCTTCAAAGTCTGTTTTCATTTCCAGACTTTGCCATTAGCTAAATTTAAGGATTATCGAAAGAAAGAGCTTAAGATCTGAGGTATTTCTGAAGTTAAACCACCAGTAAGATGCAAGACAAGCATTATTGGAGAAATGGCACAAATGATGTTTGGCTTTGGAGATCGTCAAATATTGAGGCTCGACGTCCTGGTGCATGCTCGTGCTTGTAAGCTCAACGTGCTTACTGTTTAACTTTGCTTTCTAAAAAGAAAAGACTGACTGAAAAAGGGATCAAGATTAAATTTTTTTCTACTTTGAACAGAGGTCCCCCTGCAGCAAAAGTCTATCAGCTTTATTGTTTTTGCAGAGAGCCACGGGAGGCGGTTGTGAATAAGACCTGCGCAGCGTGTGACCCCGAGTGTCTGCGCATGAACGGGACCGCGACCTGCAGGGCGCCTGTATGTGTGTCACCTACATCTAAACTAATGTTTTACAGAATAATGCCTAAAATCTCACCAAACAGTTTTGTGGACCAAATGTATGAAGGTCGCAGCTTTTGCATAGAATGAAATCCCTTTTAGTCTCAGATCTGTGGATTTCTTCACCAGCACAGACCATAATGCCGTGCAGCCGCAAGACATGCCGTGTTTTGACTAAAGGGTGTGTCTTTGTGGAAAAAGTTTGGCAACCGTCTTCCTTTTTATCCTTTGAATCTTAAATTTGATTGAAACAAGTTTCGACCCTCTTAAGTGGGGAAAACAGGGAAACATATGCCATGATCAGTGGAAAAATATTTATTGTGTAATATTTAAGAATTAAGTTACATTTGTGTGTAGAAGGTCTATCAAAGCTGTTCGGTTTTCACTGCATGACAGTTTCCTCATTACATGGAAGATAAAGCAGCTTCCTTTGAGACATTATTTCCATTCTCATTACGCAGCTGTAAACCTTACGTCTTTTTTATTATTTACTTTTAGGGTTCTGGAAACTGTACGAAGTGTGCCAGCTTCCAGGATGGACTGTTCTGCGTGTCCCGTTGCCCCCAAGGCGTGCTGGGAGAGGACGACAGCCTGGTGTGGAAATACGCAGACGAGAAGAAAGTGTGCCAACTGTGCCACAAAAACTGCACTCAGGGGTAAACACGGCCGAGAACGGAGAGAGCTGGTGTAGTATTTCTGTGTCGCAAATATTTGTCTTTTGTTAAACTGGTGCAGAAATACGCGCCTGGAGAGTCATCTGAGATTATTGAAACAAGACGATTTGGAAGAGGTGCAATGGATGAGCTGTCAGGGATTTTGTTTTCTTCATATTTTTATTGTCTACATTCTGAATCTCCAACGGGTTCCATCTTTATTTATTCTCTGGTTTGTGTTTAACTTTAGTGGTCTGTACTCCTTTATGGAACAAAGGAATAATGATCCGAGAGCACGCCAAATGTTTCTTACTCTCAACACCGAGGCAGGACGGTATATGGATGAGTGAGAATGGAAATGGTTCAGACATGCCTTCAAACCACTGAACGCAGTCACGTCGACAGGCCTCCGTGACCGTTTTGTGCAAGTTCTTATGCAGGAGAAAATAATACGTGCTTCAATAGTTTGGTGTTTTCCAAATACTGTACATCCATTTGAAACGTGGAAATAAATAGTACTCAGATCAGAGTATTTAGTTGTGTAGAAAACTGAGAATTTCGATGTTTCTGCCAACAACAAATTCAAACAAGTTTGAAGAAATATGGCAACCCCAAGTGGTATTTGATAATCACGACAGCAAAGCATTGCTTAGCCTCACAGGAAACCAGTCGCATGATGCCGACTGCGTTTGTAAACTGAACTACATAAACCAGTAACTGGAGATTCTTTGTGTTGATGTGTTTAAAGGTGCACAGGACCTGGTCTTGAAGGCTGCCACAATAAAAGGTGAGTACAGAGGTGCTCAAAGGCACGGATAATGGCTTAAACAGCATCAGAAGACTACATTTTGAAGCCTCTCATTTCTTGAAGTAATCCATATTTCCCACCATATTTTATGCAGGAGTTTCAGGCTAAGATAATCTAATGTTGATGAATTATGGCGTCACAGCTATTGTGCTCAATTCATAAGTTTTACAGTCTATTGCCATATCTTCAGTGATCTCACATGCTCTTTTAACGCTCAGAATAATGATGCTCTACTACTAGCAAGCCAAATTTTAGCGCAACATCTGTAAGCCTGATGGGGTTATAGTAATTTCTGTGTGATAACGTTTCTTTGTTGTGGCAGAATAAGGTTAAGACCAAAAGTTAGTCCGTTGTAGATGTCAGTGTGATCTGTTTGGTGGTTCTTGAGATATTTTGCTAAGTGTACAGACAAACAAACACAAAGGGCAATAACAAATGTGGTACAGTGGTTGAACTTTTTTATTTATTTTAAAAAATGCACCTCATAATATGAACTTTGTGGGGTTAAAGTATGTAAAATTGTACGATTTGAAGGTAAAATTAGGCATTTGTTTTGAAATAACCAGGAACTTTATATATTCTCCATTGTTTGTTTATTAGAGCTTGAATTAAAAACAAGTTTTTGAAACAAAATATGTTTAAGGCATTATAAAGCTGATGCTCATTAGGCAGAAAAATGTTACTAATTCATCTCGGAAGAGTTCGGACTCCACCCCAGTCCAATGTCCACACAGACTGTGTACAAATGCAGGAAATTCAAGTTCATGAGAGCAGCGACGATCACTCGGAGAGCAGAGAGTTGAGTAAACCTGCAAGATCACAAAAGCATCCAAGCAGCTATAGTGACCTCTCAGGTTTCCTAGAGTTAACGCTCATCATCGCACTGAACAACAATGATGTTATTGGCGCTGCTGCATGGAGAAATCTGCTGCCTGCCAAGAAGAACAGAGCTGTTCGTCTGCAGTTTGATAAATATCACGTGGATAACGTAGAACGGCTGTTGGACATTTTGAACATTATGCGACCAGTGAAACGTTATGGTAAAATCGTTTGGGCTCATTTTTAGTTTTGGAATGTGGGTGGTGCAGCAAAATTAAAAACATCCAAGTTCAGGATGAACTGAGCTGAACTGAGTTTTGGAGCGACTGAGTTAAAATTGACGCAATATAAACGTGAAAGAACCTGACGTGTGCAGGTTTTTCTGCGATAATCCATCTGCATCGTTAAAGCTGTTCTGATTGTAAGATGAGCTCAAATTAATTTAAGCTGCAGGTAATAAAACTTTCAGAATGCAATCACTGGTTGTACTTCTACAACTCACTGTACGAATGCGGAGTCACCTTTTTTTGCAGTCTATTTTTGCAAGCTTTGTGCTATTTAGTCTTTCATAGATCAAAACATTAACCTTGTAGAGATGGGTGCTATGGCCTTTGTTGTAATTTTTACACAAGTACAATATATTTAGCTTTAATTTGCAAATAGTATACATAGAAATCAGTTGTGATCGCTTCAGTTTCTTAAAAAAAAACATTCATTTAGAAATCTGCTTCAGCATACTTGTTTAATTTTTGTTTTCCTGCTCTTAATTTTCATTTTTGACCTTTAGTTTCCTTTATGCTACTTGTAGCTTTTAGCCAGCCTTTTGCTACTTTTAGCTTCCAAACAGACCTTTGATACTTTTAGGTAGATGTTGCTACTTTTAGCTTTTAGTTCTTTTGCAACTTTTAGCTTTAGCTAGGCGTTTGTTACTTTTGGCTTTTAGTAAGCATTTTGCTTATTTTAGCTTTAACAACTCCGTTTCAGCAATCTGCAGTCACTCAGCACAAACCATTCACTGTAGTTTAAAAAAAAAAATCAATTTGTGTAGTCAGCTGTTTTAGTCAACCTGATTCAAGATGGCCGACAGCTAGTCAACCTTAGTAAACACAAAAAGGTTATTATGGAGTTATTTTATTGTGAGCTTGAATTCGGCAGTAACTGAACACCATCACCAATAAACTCCGAGCGCTGACAGCACCCTATTGTTATTTAAAACCTCTTGCATGTTCACAGATGAGCCATATTTCTTTGAGGAATGCTGATGTTGTTTTTGTCTTTTAAAATGGGTTCTGTTTGTCACACAAGTCCTAAATGTATACATTGCTTACCATCATGTCATGCTTCAAAAAATAAATGTGTTGAAAGAAGAACTAATTGGTTCAGAAACTTTTAAATACAAACACAATTGCTGGTGCCTACGCTTAATTACTACCACTATGCAGTGTGTGCATAAATCATGTTTCTGTCCTGAAGGTCTGCAGGTCTGCCCATGATCGCAGCTGGTGTGGTCGGTGGTCTTCTGGCTGTCCTGCTTGCAGGAGTTTTTGTCTTTCTGTTGCTTCGTCGACGGCACATCAAGCGGAAGAGGACCATGCGCAGACTGCTGCAAGAGAGGGAGGTGAGTTCATGACAGCCAGTTATCCTCCTCCTCATCCACTGTAAAATCAGTAAAAATCCACTCCGTGTTGATAGACATCGGCTGTTTTCTGCAGAATTCACTCTGAACATATTATAGGCTCTGTGTTTTATAGGGTGAATTTAATGCAGCACTGTGCTGCTCAAATTTTGACAACCCATTATAGCATACAGCAACCACAGCAGGTCACAAAACGATCAGAATATTAAACCAAAGAGAAATTCGCTTAGATAACCTGTAATTCACTTTGACTAATAAAACCCAAAAGAAGAAAAAAGTAATTATACTAAGCAGACTTTATGATGTTTTTACACATGCTGCTTGCCTATAGAGTCACATAAGTTTAAGTGGAAGTCCTGCAGCTTGGCTCAAGATAGATTGTGTTCAAACTACTAAAGTGCTTCACCTCTAAAGCAGGTCTGAGGTCTCAATGTGCACTGAGGCACTGGATAGCTAAAATCAGCTTTAAACAACATCTCTGAACAACCTACAGCCTGCAGAGTTTTAAATCACTACTTAACATCTTTGTCTGTTTTGTAGCTTGTTGAACCTCTCACTCCGAGCGGACAGGCACCAAACCAGGCTCTGCTGAGGATCCTAAAAGAACCTGAGTTCAGGAAAATAAAAGTGCTGGGATCAGGAGCTTTTGGAACCGTTTACAAGGTAACTGCATGGACATGCTGCTGCTGAGCTGGCTTTTTTTTTTTTTTTTTTTGTGGCTTAAACTCTTGGATTGAAAATGTTTTCACTCATCAACACATGTTGTCAATTTTCAGTTACAACACACATTTTTAGCTTGCCACATCATGAATGACTTCACGTTTGCTGAGATGTTGTTTTAATCACATTCAGGTGTTGAGCTCAAAAAGTTTCTCAATGAGTTGAATATTTTTCCGTTTATTTTTAGGAATGTTTTCAGATGGGGGAAAAAAAATAAGAAGAAAGGAAAGCCAGCACTTGAAGTTGAAGCTTGTATGCATGGGCATCTGTGTTGTTAGGACCGTTTTAAACTTTGAGAACAATTTTTAGACATATAGACAACAAGTATTCAGTTTGGTGTACACTTGTGGGTGTGGGTGCACCTTAAATGTGCATGAAAGACAATACTTGCTTTGTATTGTACCGTCTAACATTTCCAAGGCTGCTTGTGTGCTCATTTGACTATTTATCTGCAATTTCAATATGTAAAATTATTATATATATACAGTATACATATATATATGTCTGCAGGGTCTGTGGGTGCCGGAGGGAGAGGATGTGAAGATTCCAGTGGCCATCAAGGTTTTGAGAGAAGCCACATCACCAAAGGCCAACAAGGAAATCTTGGATGTAAGTTTACTCTTTATTCAAATCAGNNNACAGATAGACAGATAGATAGATAGATAGATAGATAGATAGATAGATAGATAGATAGATAGATAGATAGATAGATAGAACATCTAAGTCAATAACATTATTTATCTGAGGAGCAGACTGCTTTGAGTTTAACTTTATCGCAAACTCTCATCTTGAGCAAGCTTAAAGGCAACAGTGGAAAGGAAAGGGTCTTTCAGGTTTTTATGTCTTTAAGAAAGACATGCTTGTAGTCCAAGTAACTGGTTGGATTAATTGGGTTTCATGGACAAATATATCTGTGTATCATCAGCATAACAATGAAACTTTACCCCATGTTGTTTAATTACTTTACCCATTGGAAGTATATTTAAGATAAAGAGTAGTGGTCCAAGCACTGAACCCTGAGGAACTCCATGACAAACTTTTGTGTATGAAGAAGATTCATTATTTACATTTACAAATTGGAATCTTTCAGATAAATATGATTTAAAACATTTTAGAGTTGTTCCTTGTCGTCCCCCACTGCTGAAAGGCGGAAGCAGATGATGAAGTACCGGTATTCATATTCCCCTATCTTATAAACAACTCAATGAATTTTTATATTTTTAGTGTACATTTAAAACCGATCAACTCTTGATGTCAGTCTAATTCATCTACCATAGCTGATCAATATTAACCAACATAAAATGCCTACGTCAGTTTTACAAATATTGAGCTAAAATTTAGAGATTTAAACTTCATAATTTTTCCACATAAGATGATTTTAGTCTGAAATTCTTTCATTAAAAAGTGGCGGGTGAGATGCATTTACCATATTTAATAAGATTTTTTCTTCATCTGCTGCCTTTCATTTTATATTTATAATCGTTTTGTAATTACATATATGTTAATTGATATGTATTTTATTTTGTTATGAAATGAATAAATAAATAAATAAAAAATAAATAAATAAATAAAAAGACCAACTTGTCCATGTTTTCTGCCAAAAGCACAGATCTAGTTGCAGTGAATATCTCCAGTGGTGGAGAAAACTGCTCACTAACAACAGTAGAAGGAATAAAGAGGTAGAGCTTTGCTAATGTTGCAATGTGGCTGTATTTGGCCTCATTAGTCACAACTTCTTCTTGTTCTAGTTCAGAGTTCAGTCATCACATACTTCTTAACTGGAGGTGATCTCTGTTGGATTTCCCTGAAGAGGGAGAAGACTCAGCTGCGATCTCTGTCCCAAACAGGAAATAAAACAGAGGTTAAAAAAAAGAGTTAATAAGATATAATTTTAATTTTAAAAAGTTAATTAGATTATAATAATACAATAAGCAATACCTCTTCTTGAATGGTTGTTATGAGGTGGTTAAATCTCTTGCTCATCATCATCAGGGCAGGGCTTTAATCTGCTCCAGGGCTTTTTGACGATCAGTTTTAGTTTTTCATAAAGTGCTACTACAACTTTTTGGCTGTTGATGTGATGGATGTCATAGTGGGGCTCAATAACGTTAAAGCCAACGCATCAACAACACAATACGGACATAGATCCAGAGCTTTAAAAACTCCTACATATTGTGTTATTGCTTTGGACTGATCTGAATTACCTGATAAAAGTTGTTTAAATGCTGCCGTTATTGGTCTTTGCACCAACCAAGCAGTTTTCTGTAGAAGAGACACTCACATTCAGATGATGTTGTTTCAAGTGCATTAACAAGTTAGACGTGTTGCCTGCGGCAGATACAGTCTCCGTGAAACAAAATCGACACACAGCTTTGGATTGGTTCACTTGTCTTTTAACAAGAAAGCCATAATGTTCCCAAACAGGAGACCGCAATGCGAAGCTAGGCTGCTAATGCTACATGCTGCAAGACTATAACGCCATGCTGAAACACGCTTAGGAACTTTAGTTCCGCGGTGCATAACCTCTCCTTGATAAAATTTAATGAGTGAAAATTAACCGGAAGGTACACACGTGGACCGAACCGAACATGCCATACTGAAACGGTTCAATACACCTATGTGTACCATTGCACCCCTAACAATTATGGTGCTTTTGGCTGTGGGGGGGGGGGGGGGGGGAGG
>JARVGQ010001954.1:25121433-25131911 GCA_031762355.1 Hypsolebias martinsi | reverse complement strand
TAAAATGTATTTTATTCATCAAAATGTACAGTACTGTACATGTATGTGTTTTTTGAACATTATGAAGGGTACTGTGTTAGGATAGGAAGTGTTTGGTAACTGTACAGGACCATACATGTACGTGTGTCGGCTCGTGTGATCTCCGGTTTACGTTCAAATCGGCTTACGTTCGATGCGTTGGAACGGAATTCAATTGTAAACCGAGGACTACCTGTACTTCGTTTGCTATGGTAGAACATATAGGTTTAATATCACCTGTAGATAAAAGTGAAGGCAAAGATGAAATATCAAACTTTAAAAAAAGTTAGCAATAGTTTGCCAGATAAAGAAGCAGCGAAAGGAACAACTCTACACGAACAAAGACAAATCAGATGTTGAAGAATTGTAAGCAGGCAGTAAAAGATCTAGACCACAACGCATCACAAAATGCTGAGCGTTAGTTTCTGTAAAATGATCAATGGCGCTGCCACTGAGTGAACTTTAATCAAGGCCTCAATAACCTTCAGGTCCTGGAGACGAGAAAAGCTGTTTATGATTGAAACACTGTTGTTATTTGTGAGAACAATAAGTGTAATTCCCATCGGGTGTAATCCTGATAGGGAGATTATTGTAGAAATAATTTCCAACAGGAGAAAGATTCTATTAGAGGAAAAATTCCCATCGGCGTTAGCAGGAAGCATCAACAGTGTGCAAAAGTTAAATAAAGCAAAACATTTCGTGAAAGTTATCAGATGTTAGTCTTTTCAGATGATGTGTAGATAAAGTCACTGAATCATGTAAAAACCCAAGGAAATACCTTTCTAGTTAGCAAAAACTAATGTAACTGGAACAGAGGACAGTGGTGACGCCTCATGTTTACCATCTGTCACAACTTTGTCTTCCAATTAAAGTTTAGAACCAAAATCAGTTGTTTTGTTTGTCTGTAATTTCTATTAGTGGTAAACGTCATGCCTTTGCCATGACACAACTGGAGTCTAACCCATTCTAAAAGTAGGTTTAAGACCATCATTCTCCCCTTGTAGCCTGAAGTGTAAATCAGAGCAGTTGTCCACAAGGAGGCAACGTTACTTTGAGCTGCTCAAAAGCTTCAACGTATTAAAGAGAAATTGATCAGCTAGTTATAAATATTTTTAAAGTCTGTCTTTAAATACATCAATAAAACAAACAAAACCACAAAATACCATTTTAAGAGTTTTGACCACTTTAGTTCATCAGATGAAACCACGTTTTTAGTATATGGCCTTTAATCTTTGCAAATAAGTGGAAAGACTAGTTTTTGTAAGCAGGCTTATTAAAATCATTGTAAATTGCTTTTTTTTTTTTTTTAAATTCAACTAAATATTTCTTCTCTCCAACACTAATAAAAGCCACAGGTAGGATCACCTCAATGAATGTGTTGCAGTTATAAGTATAGTGTTGGAACAAAATGCTGATCATGAAGCAGGTGCAGGTTCATGAGTTTCTGTATTTCTAGTGTTCCAGTTATAACAATTATCTGGTCACCATTTGGCTTATTGTAGTTAGTGAGGTTCACATGGCTGCTCAGACTTTGAGGGATGTGGTGTTCAGAACTCACCCCTCCACTTCTATCAGCTCAGTTATGGGAGCAGCCATTGGTCTGAGGGTTTGAATGACAGACCACCCAGCAATGAAGAGGCCATACGGTCCCAACGTCCTGTCAAATGCTGACCTTTCACTTCCTGACACAGCAGTTGCATTTGATGCAGCCATGTGCTCCTGCTGACCTCACACATACACATGTAAAGGTGTGCACAGCAGTGGCATTGTACTGGTTTAAAAGTACTTGAAACCAGCATGAAATAAAATGCTGTATTTTACACACGTTTTATTGTGCGAAGAAACAAAAAACAGACGGACTCCCATATGACACAAGGTTTTTATTTTATTTCAAAATATTCTCCTAACAAGATGAAACTCAAAAAGGGTCCAAAGCCAATAGAGCCATCTAGAACAGAAGCACCACTCGTTATTGCTATGTCACTCTGCTGCAGGACGAGGCGTTCAGGAAGGGGGGAACAAAATCAAACAGACACACAAACAATTGCACAAAGACACAAAAGGAGCTTTGTGGGAAAACAGTGGCAATTCTAAAACTTAGGAGTCTTTAAAAAGCTGCACATGTTCCTCATGGCGTTTGTGGAGCTGGGTTCTGCATGGCTGATACGTGCTCGCATTCGGAGGTGGGGGACGAGCATCTTCTCATTAACGGCAGAGCGCCCATAACGACCATCCATCGTTTGTGAAGTGATTACAAGTAAAAGCAGAGCTGGTTTAAAGAGCATAACAGTCACATTTATGGCTCCTTGCAGGATTGAAGAAAAGGAACATGTGCAGCTGTCTGCTAAAACCACCTCCTTGTACCTTTTGATTCTACTGTGATCTAAAAACTGACGGGAGGAGAGTCAAGCCAAACTAAAAGCTTACAGGAAATAATGTGGCGTGGAGTGGAGCTGCTGGTTGTTGGTCTCTAATATCTATCTAGTCTAAAAATATGAGCATGGTACAAAAATCATCAGTAAAAAAAATTAACATGTTTTGCTGCCATGAAGTCGGAGGGGGGGGTGAGAACGTCAGTGTCTCTACGCCTTCTCGTCAGTCGCCTCCTCTGCTGCGTCAGTTGCCTGCAGTGGTAAAAGTGGAACATTTTAGACAAAGACACGGGTTTCATCATCGTCCAGTGGTGGCTCGTTCATTTACAAACTACACAAACCACACTCAAGATAAAAGTTAAAAAGAAACTACAGTTGTGAAGCACATGTGTGAGGAGCAACTGCTTCAGAAGTCCACAGCAAACTGTTAGGATAGTTTCCAGAACATTTCCTGTTCATCTGAAAAAACTACATTGTACAGTAGTCCCTTGTTTACTGCAGGGGCTCTGAACCCTGAAGCCCTGCAATAAGGGAAAAACCGCGCAATATTCTGAACAATGTTTCTAAACGCTCTAAAAGAAAAGCACAGAATGTCATGATTTCAGCTCCCTGCCTCATCTGCTAATTGCCACCTGCAAACGCTCTTGGCCACGCCCACTCCTCCACTCTGCACAGAGAACAGCTGATCAGCTGCCGTAAGGGCTGCACAAAGGTGCAAGAGAAAGCTTTTTCTGCTGCTCTGAGCTGCACAAATGTGAAGGAGGTGCTAAATAATTTTAAAATAATTTATTTTAAGTAAAAATTTCATGCCGATTGTGCAGCTCATCCATCAATCAGCCAATAGTGTGTCATGTTCGATCTTATTTTGAAAAACCTCGATAAAGCAAGTCTGCGAAAAATGAACCACAAAGTAACGAGGGACTACTGTACTGCATTTTCTAGCAGAATTACAAACCACATCTGTGACCTTTGACCCCAAGATCACCCTCTTTTTATGTGGGTTTAGCTGTACGCTCATGCTCACGCCTCATTTACTGTTTTTGGTCAATTTTCTCGGAAATGTTAAAACACCACACACACACACACACACACACACAAACACACACACACACACACGAGTCTTCAAAGTGACCGCAATGTATGCATTTTATTAAACATAAAAACTAGTCATTTTCAGCGTTTCTACGTTTATGACGAGGTCCAGAAATAATGGTGTGGTTACGAAAAAATTTTTTGAAATAAAAGTATTGTGTTTTCGTGTGGATAAGACCCAAATAGCCAAGTTAGATGAAATTTGTCTACTGAAATTCTAACGCAGCTTAAGACAAGACAAGTATTTACCTGCCAGTACTACAATTTGTGGCTTGATTACATGAGTCAAGACTGCACACAAAAATTTAATTACCCAAATAACAGCTGAGTCAAAATGAAACAAGAATTAGAAGTAGTTTATGGTGGTACTTTGTTTGGTACCATATCGGAGTCAAAATTATCTGCTGCCTTTCATTTTATATTTATAATCGTTTTGTAATTACATATATGTTAATTGATATGTATTTTATTTTGTTATGAAATGAATAAAGAAATATTTGTAAAATGCTAGACCAGGGGTGCCTAATCGCAATCTACTGGTCCATCGCAAAGGCATTATGGGTAGATCACATTACATAATTTTTTTTCTTTTAAAAAATAGACATCATCCTATCATCCATCCTCACTATGAAATTTGTTACTTGATTGATATACAGGGCAGCCAGTCAGCCCTCATTCTCTCAAACCAGGCCTCAGAGTGGAGATTTTCGGGGAAAATATTTATATTTATCCATATTTATCCCCCTCACCCCCATCCCCCAGTGAAATTCTCCATGTGTGAAGTTGCACATGCGCACTACAGGCAGCTGCAAGTCAAAAGTTAAAAAGCAGTGTTTTCTTTTTGTGCTACTCACCCTTTTTCATCATGTAGGAGCGAAACTAATAAAATCCAGGGTCCAAAGAGACGTCACTGAGTTCACCAGTTTGGATGCAACTGCCATGCAGACACTGCTTGCTTGATGCATACAGCTGAGCCAGCATCAGGGTTGCCAGATAAAATTTAAAATGTCTTATTTACTCTCTCCTTTTCTGTGCACATGTTGAACAAACACAACGCACACCTCATCTTAGAACACCTTTACTCAGCACATATGGCAGTTTAGGTCAAAATACCGTCATTTTAACGCCATAGTACTATAGTTCATAATTTCTTATCTGGCAACCCGACTGACATGGAAACTATAGTGTTTTTCATGTAAACCTGCTCATTTCTGGTTTGTAATCCCCAATAAACATTGGCAAAACACTAATGTTTCCAGAGGTTGTTCTCATGTAAATGGGGCCTTGTAGTAGGTAGATCACTTTGAGTTGGTCATTTTAAAAGTAGGTGCATGCTGAAACAGTGTGGGCATCCATGGTATAGACCTTTAATTTGAGATTTGGAAATATAAAGCTTTGAGTCTGTTTATTTATTTTTTGTAGTTATTCAAATATTTTTGCCTGATTAAAATAAGCACAGTTGCCAGTTGCTTCCTAGACGCCAACTCAACTTGAATGTACCCTGCAATTTATAGCTCCGTCAGCTTTTGTTTGAAACTAATGAGCTCTTGTTTTCCTTGTAATGGAGAACGTGTCACATTAATTAGGGACTGCCTTGTGCTGTTTTGGGAAATGGGATTAATTCACTGGAGGGTAATGTGTAGGTGTTGGTGTGTAATCCGAGGCTGAAGTGTTCTGCAGAAGAATGCAGCTCTGCGGCAGCAGCCTGCTCCACTTGCATCACTGCAAACAGACGAACATGCCCCTCAGATCCTGGGAGTCTGTGCCCGTGCAGCTCGGTCACTGTGTTTGAACCCTGTGCAAGAACTGCGCACTTCCTGATTTGACAAATGTCAAGTAAAATCCAAATCGAGCCCTGTTTTTCTGTCTCTTCTCACTGCCAAGATAACAAAACTCCAAGTAAAATTTACTGAGGATATCTATAATGCACAAATAAGCTATTTTGTCCAAGTATTTACACGAATGACAGGAAACCTACTAAGTAAAGCTCAGTTTAAAGTTCTGTTTGCTCACGTCTCCCTGCAAGAAACCCATTTTTCTTATTTTGTGTGTGTGCTGGCTAGTGCTGATTATCCATATGTATTTTCTAAAGCAGCTTTTCTGTTATGATGACTGTGAGTTTCCATTCTCAGGCAGGAAAATAAAGCTGGCTGCTAAGAAACTTATCCCCAACAGCCTGCATCCCGCAGATGTTTCTCAAGCTATCAGCTGCCTGAATAAACATGCACAAATCCACCATTATTAGTCAGGGCATAAGGCTTTTTTTTTTAAACCTCTGCCTTTTTGTGTCTTGTCTCCCACCAAAACCTGAAGAATATACATCAGATGATGGAAACTGATCTTTTTCTTAATGTTCATTATAGGAAGCTTATGTGATGGCCAGTGTAGAACACCCCCACGTATGTCGGCTGCTGGGCATCTGTCTCACCTCGACTGTGCAGCTCATAACCCAGCTGATGCCGTACGGCTGCCTGCTCAACTACGTCAAAGAAAACAAGGACAACATCGGCTCTCAGCACCTGCTCAACTGGTGTGTGCAAATAGCCAAGGTACTAAAGGAATCCTGGAAAATAACGTCACTCACAGTATATTCCACACGGTACTTTTGCTTTGTTTATTCTGCAGGTCAAGTTGAGTTTTGCACACTATAGTGTTCCTCTTTATTCCATCTTTTCTTCTGTGCCTTTAACTTGTAGCTACAGTACTTCTGCCTAATTTGTGCTGTTTTAACCTTGACTTGGATTTTGTAGCTTTTATGTTTTTCAAACTATTTATGTTTTATGTACCAAAAAGTATCCCATATAAATCCATTGATATCTGTAATTGCATTAAAAACACTGGGTTTGTTAAAATCTTCAGCATGTTTGCTCCATGTTTGTTTTAGTTTGTCAATTTTAGCTTTTAGTTAGCATTTTGCTACTTTTAATCAGCCTTTAGCTATTATAGCTATTGCTTTATTACGTTTAGATCATCTTTTGTTACTTTTAGTTTTTAGGATGTGCATTACTACTTTTAGTTTGCATTTTACTCTTTTTACCTTTTAGCAACTTGCTTCTTTTTATTTTCCTCTATTTTTTTTTTTTTACATTTTGCTTTTAGCTAGTGTTCTGCTTCTTTTAGCTTTAACTCCGTTTCCTTTCTTCAGCAGATTTCTTCAGTCATTCAGCACTTAACATTCATACTGCATTTTCACAGTTTCTCTCATTCCTTTTTACTTTAATTATAGAAGAGTGTATTTTATTGTTTCTAACTGAGCAACATTAGGCTAAAGCATATCAGGCTGTTATTACAAGAACAGCTCTTATGTAATGACTTGCCATAAATCGTTTGTTTCATAAAAGGGAATGAACTACTTGGAGGAGCGCCACTTGGTGCATCGTGACTTGGCAGCCAGAAACGTCCTGGTGAAAACTCCTCATCACGTCAAGATCACTGATTTTGGCTTGGCCAAACTCCTGAATGCAGACGAGAAAGAATACCATGCAGATGGAGGAAAGGTCAGTTAAAGTTGTCTGCGTTACATATACATTTAAAGTGAACGTTTTTTATTTTTTTAACCAAGTTGAATTATAAAGGAGCACCTGTTCAAATTTACAGTAGACGTAATAAGGCAGGGGCGATTCTAGAATCTGACCTTTAGGGGTGCTTAGCCCCAGTGGTGACAGTGGCTCTTGGCTTGAACAATGTGGAGACCATCGACGTCGAAGCATTCATAATGTGTGTGTGTTTGGGGGGTGGGGGTGTCTGGGTGTCTTCCCCCAGACAATTTTTAATAAAGTAGATGCAATTTCCCGCTTTCTGTTGTATTTTTAAACATCTATGTTTACCTACATACCACTGAGCAAACACTTGATTCCATAAAGAGTTTGGCACAATAAGAAGTGGCGCTAAGCTAGCGACATGCAATTCAGATGCTCTAGCTAAGATGCTACAGATGTAGCACTTTGCTTTACATTACACAGCCTAATGCATTGTACAAAATCAGTTTAGTGTTAACTGATCATAACAAAGACTAAACTTAAACAACCAGAAATTGCAACATATATGTACATATAAAACACACAAAACAAAGCACAACTAGCTTTAACCATTAAGCATATAATGTAATTATGACAGAAAATGGAGGTTTTACTTGCAGTTACCTTTGTACACATGAACAAGCTGTTTATCACTGTTGTATTCAGCTGCTCATGAGGTCGGCCGCAGGGCTTTATCATCTTTTATATTTTGCCAGACTCAGTTTAGGTTTTGGAAATGGAATAAACTGTATTCCACCCTAAAAAGCAGGATATTCAGCTAAACTGCTCAGGGGGCCACGGTTACTGAAAGCCAGCAGCTCAGGGGCCTTATGTAGTTTTCAGTAGCTTTTATTTAATTTGCCAGCTAATTAAACTTTAAATAAAATGACAAATCTTGAATACTGACACAAAGTTTGCTCTAACTTGCTCAAAAAGTCAATTGCATGATAGGTATTAAAATATTAATTCAATCTTTATTTAGGCAGGTTAATCCCATTGAGCCTTGAGGACTCATTTACAAGAGAGACCTGATTTCAACAGAGAATGATGACAATATGTTTAAAGAAACAAAACGATGCAGCAATTTTTTGTATTATGCTTTTATTTTTATGTTTTTAATGTAATAAAATAGTTTAACTCTTAATTTTAGCCTTTGATCTACACTATGATTGTAATTAATATAATTAGAAGAAGAGATAGAAAGAATTTAAATTTTCTATTATTTTTTTAATATATTTTTTTTTAATATCTTTTGACAAAGCTGTACTCAGACACTGAAACCACAACTGATATTTAACTAATGTGCAGCTCTGAAATGCAGTTTCACTAGAACTTAGTGGTTATAAACAGGAAACAAGTCTCACCTTGTGGGAAAAAAAACATGTTCAGTAAAAAACATATTTAGTATGAAAATACAGTCTGAGCTTCTCAACTTTTGTAACTGCTGACTGAACCAAAAATATTGTTTAAATAAAGCTTGCACTCGTTGTTTTGGGGTGGGGCAGGGGGGTTGTAATCTGTGAGTTTAGCTCTTTTTTTGGTGATTGTGCAGCTCTTTACTGTCTGCACAATGCTGTGGCAAAGAAATAAACTAAATTTTAGTTAATTTTAAATGTCTATTTCAGATTTGGCTCTTAAAGGGATAGTTTCATTTTTCTGGAAGTGAAGTTGGATAAAGTACCTATAGGTAGTCAGTATCCTACCTGCAGCAGATAGCAGTCAGAGTGATTTTTGTTTAAAGAATAGAGGAAATTTCACAAATGTGTTAAGCTAACAGCTGCTAAAAAGAGGAAACATAGTAACTCAAAGAATTTCATGTTTCAAGTGATCACTCTATTGTACGTTTTCACACCGTCTCACTCTCACACACGATAATTAGTAAACCGTTTTAGTAAAATAATAATTTGGTGTGGTGTAAACATTTATTGTAAATTGTTCACTTGGACCGTTTTGAGATTTTTAAGAAGGTGTTTCAGATGTAGGAAATTTGCACTTTTTTGAGCCCACGTCTGAGTAGCTGCTGATGTGACACATACAAAAACACTTTCTGATTCACCCGACTGAACTGCTTTCTGCTACAGGTAAGACACTAAATAAGTATTCCACAAAAACAATGGATGCTCAATGCCATGATTTTTCAAGCTAAAAACAAGTACGGTACTTACATTAGTGTACATGTTGATACTGAGTGCAGACACAAATACAAATACATGTCTTTACACTTTCTACAGTCTAGTTACAAATTCAGTCCAGTCCAACGGTTGAGTTGTTTGTTGAAATTTGTGTTCTGATCAAAGATTTTCCTTAAAAAATAGTTGAATAAATATATATAAAATCCATTATGTTTAACAGTCATCATCATGGCCATTTTTAGCTAAACTGACCTACTATTTCTACCCAGTAACTTTGCAAAAAGTTTAAATTAAAACATTGTTTTTGTGGTGACGTTCACGCTGCCTGAAGTGGTATCAAACAGTGGTTAGAACAAGTACTAGGATCAATTGCATCCCTAATAAAAACACGAACTGAACGATCCCTGTAAATACTTGTCGCTCAGCCATTCTTTGTTTGCTTAAAAAAAACTATAAAATCAGGCATGTATAACGTTGCCAGCAAAAAGAAAAATAACTCTAGTAACAAACATGGAGTGACCTTAAAGTATAATCATTTTGCTTAACCCTCAAAGCTTATGGGACCAAACGCAACTACAGTACCGATATTTGCTATTTTTGATTCCCAGTATATCAGTCAGTTTAAAGGTTAATTTAATGCAACTTAGCTTGGATTTGTTTTTAATGTTATTTTAAAATATTTCATGCAAGATGTATAGAATAGGTCTGCACAAAGCATACACTCTTTAACCCTAAGCCCCAATTTGGTCCCATTGATTCCCATTATAACTACTGTACATATTTTTGATGTACTGTAATCCTGACAAAAATGATGCTTTTTTCGTGAACACCTAATAAATCTATGCATCTACTGTATCTTCAAAGTAAAAGGAAAATGGGTTTTAGGTAGGATGACCCCTCCAAACCCCCAGGGGCAGCAGACCCCTGAAGAGAGCCTCCTTACTCCAGTTGGATATGTGGTGTAACATGTTCACACGGGTGCTTGTTTTGAATTCTACAAGAGTAGCTTGCAGCCTTGTCTGGCTGTTCGTTTCTCCAGCTGACGACCAGTGGTGGAGAAAGTACTCAAACACTGTACTTAAGTAAAAGTACAAATAAACAAACAAAAATGTACTCTTGTAACAGTAGAAGTACCACATTAACATTTTTACATAAAGTACAAGTAAGTACTTCCTTTTAAAAATTCTTAAAGTATTAAAAGTAAAAGTACTTGCTGAATGTATTACCTAATGTAATGGTCTACAATATCAAGTGTGCCTACCGTATGTGTATTTTCTGTAATACATTAATAGTGTTGTTTTAATGAACAATGCTGCAGATAATACATGTTTTTATTGTGTTTACTC
>JARVGQ010001954.1:25110636-25121333 GCA_031762355.1 Hypsolebias martinsi | reverse complement strand
ATGCAGAGTTAAATGTCATTAAGCAAAATAAGAAAGAGGAATGATTATACCTTTGAAAGTTTTTATTTAACACAAAGCAATGTGTCATTTTAACTGCAGTAAACACATTTCAGTAAAAGTTGTCTGACAGAAAAAAGGAGCATTAGACCTAACAAAGGAACGGACACTGATCATTTCAACTGCAGTTTGTCATCAACTCTAGTTAAAATACTGTCCTTGGACCAGAGTGCCGAGCCATTTAGAGACATCTCTTGTCTCCTAACATCCCATGAACTGACACATTTTAATAGTGCAGCAAGAATTTCTTCTTCAAGTTCAGAAGAAGTTGGTTTTCAAAGTTTTTTGAGTCCAGTCTGGCTCTTGTGGGAATCTGTCCTGCTGTACTGAACAGTCTTTCAATAGTCTTTCAATCATCTTTCAATAGTTTTTCAATAATCCTTCAATAAGGCTATGGGTGGTGCGTATCTTCTAGCTGACTCTCCACAGTGGAATCCATTCTGGGTGTGTTAATGATGCTGTGGGTGCGCCCAGCTCAATGACTTGTATACTGGAATATACATCATTGGTCCAGCTCTTCTTGAAGGCGGTTCTAACAATACCCACCCACTTTACAGTGATTCAATGGACCAACTCCTCTCTCACAATTGGTTACTTTCAAACTAACAATCAAATTTAAAAAATGCAACTTGAATGTAATGTGTACGGTAACAAGGTATTATTGAAAAGTAGTGTAGTAGCAAGTACAGATACTTAATGTAAAATGTAGTGGAGTAAAAGTCGAAAGTACCCATGTTTAACTCTACTTAAGTTACATGAAGAATGTACTGAAGTACGGTACCACTGCAGACGACCATGAGGAGCAGCCTGACCGTAGAGGAAGTGCAGCCCTCTGAGGAGAGGGAGCAGGATGAGGAAGATGTTAAAAGCAGTAAAGATTCCTCTGAGGACCAGGATGGATCTGTCACAGAGGGGCCTTGCCAAATATTTCACTTTTCACCTCATTTTTGAATATATTGCACATTTTGTTTTTCTGATGGAAAAATAAATATCAAAAGTTTCTATGACAAAAATTGCATAAAAATATGAACAAATTAAACAACTTTATTCATAGTTAGCTCTGAATTTGTCAAAAAGGTCTGATGCCATGGGGCAAAATGTGCAGTCATTTTAGTGGTGTCTCAAGGGTAAAGGAAACATTTTCAACACTACAAACGATTTTGGTGAAATTTATACTTCTGTTCTTGTCCTTCAGGTACCCATAAAATGGATGGCTCTTGAATCTATCCTGAACCGAACTTACACCCATCAGAGTGACGTGTGGAGCTATGGTAAGTCTGTTTATGGGATGTGAAGCCTGGTAAGGGAAAACTGTGCACACGGTGTCCCAGATTAATCCTGAATCCTCATTTATCTTCAGATATGTATAAAACAGCCGTGTTCCTCGTGAATAATGGTGACTCCTTCAACAGAGAAATATTTACTCATTGCGAAGTAAAATGTTTTAACAGCAACTCTTGCAGAGAACAGAATGCCTATTTAAAGTTTCACATAGAATTCTGTTTTTTTGGACCTACCGGTAATAAAGCTACTAAACATTTAAGGGTCCAAAATGAAAAGGCAGAAGTATCTGTGATTTTAGTCCACAGGTAGAATACACCTACACAGCAGCAGGTAAAGATGGACAATTTTCCATCAGGAGGGATCATTACCTCAACCCACTCGAGTCATTCATTCAGCCCAGAAGCACACAGAGGCCTACACACTCGCACAAAAACACTGCAGCAGAGCTTTTTTTTTTTTTTAACAAAGTGGGCATGCTTCCAAATCTTCTTTTCCCAAGGGGTTGATTACGCCTTCCGCTCAATCTGGCAAACGCATCAGCAGTCGCTGGCAGAAGCGATGGGCTTCCTTTCCTCTTTTTCCCCCTTTTCAGTTCCTCCAAGACAGAAATGCATCCTGTCGACTCCCACTTCTGCACCCCGAGCCAATTTGTCAACATTTTCATACCATGTACATCCTGTTTCTTCTCTCTTTTTTTATTGCTGTGCAATACAAAGTGAAAGACAGCTCATCAGACTTGACATTTACCAACTGTCCTCACTTCTGTGATGTAGGTGTAACCGTCTGGGAGCTGATGACGTTTGGGACCAAACCATACGATGGGATTCCAGCCAGTGAAATAGCTGGTATCCTGGAGAAAGGGGAGCGTCTGCCTCAGCCTCCAATCTGTACCATCGATGTCTACATGATCATGGTGAAATGTAAGCTTAGTCCTATAAACAAAATTTGTATAATCTGCAAATAGTACTTTTAGGAGAGTTGCATTAGTAAGAAAAGTTGTAGGGTTGATATTTAATCAACTTTTGTTTTTAACCAAATAACTCAAATTTTGATGATACTAAAATCTTAAATATGCCAATTTTATTTCTTAATTCATCTAATTTTAACATTTAAAAGTATATGTTTGGTTTTGTGACTGTTAGTGATACGATAATAAACATTAGATTTGTCCAAATTGGCTTCTTCCACTTTATAATTCTGTTTTTTTCTCATTGCCCACCTTTTGGAAAGAAGTAGACAGATTTTAATGAGTTTCTCAGAATGTAATCATTGATGTGCATCCATAACTGATTAACTTTTGGAGTTGACCTGATTCTAGATGGCCATAACAGGAAATCAAGTGTTAAAAAAAGGGCAAAATCGAAGTAGATTTACATATATTGTGCTAAAATGATGTGTGGTAGTAGCTGAGTCATATCCATCATTTATGCTAGGCCGTGAGCGATATTCATTCTTTTAAGGAATCCTTGGCCTTTTTGTTTTTCTGAAATTTCATTAGTTAAACAAGTAATCTAGACAGTTAATAAAGTAAAATTAATTTCATTTAATGAATTTTGTGTGTACACAAGCAGTTTATTTTTTATTTATTTTTCATTAATGTATTTTTTTTTACCTTAAAACTATAGCTTGTATTAAAGTGTTATAGTAACTTTAATGGTGTCTACTTGTATGTTGGATGTACAGGTTGGATGATTGACGCAGACAGCCGGCCTCGTTTTCGAGAACTGATGGCAGAGTTTAGTAAGATGGCTCGAGATCCACCTCGCTATCTTGTCATTCAGGTATATCTTCACTCCATTTCTGACCGCCTGTATCTGCTGGAAGTCTCATTAACCGCAATAATGTTTTTAAACCTTTTATTTTTTGTGCCAGGGTGATGACCGCATGACCCTACCAAGTCCTACAGATACTAAACTCTACCGCAGCCTGATCAGTGGGGAGGACATGGAGGATGGTGTCGATGCAGATGAATATCTGGTGCCACAGCGAGGCTTCTTCAGCAGCCCGAGCACCTCTTACACCCCACTGCTTCACTCTACGGTAGGCTCCTGTCTACAGAAACGCTTTCAATGTCTGTCCAGTTACATTAATGCAACAGCTCTGTGCAACTTAACGAAGTACGTTCTTCTATTTTGTTTTGCTCTAATAGATTGCCTTTTAAACCTGACTTTAAGGTCAGGTTAACTTTTATTACTTCCAAAAGATGGTACCGTTTAACCTAACACTCACCTAGTGACAACTTAACAAAACATTATTTATTATTATTATTAGACCTTTATTTATACAGATTAGTTCCCACTGAGCCTGTCCTGGCTGGGAAACAGTATAAAAGACGTAATAAAATTAAATGATAATAATAACAATAATATCTCGCAACATAAAATGACATAATACATTTATGCATTGAGGTCGACAAAGGTGGTGAGTTATCCATAGACACTCCAGAAAGTTCCAAAGTTCGGATAAGATGATACAGGGTCTGAGTATCACGGAAGTAGTTAAAGAAGCTTCTAGTTTACATATCCTCCAGGAGCAATTTGAGATAAGTTGGCCAGTCCAAGGCCAGCAGGGAGGCCAAATTCAGATATACAACAGTTGTTTGGGTTGCCAGACTGTTTTCTGTCTACCTTCAAGTTCTGCTGGTGCACTCAATGGTGAATCCAAACAGCCAGCTTTTTGGATGTTCCACCCTTCCATGCTCACTTAGCTTTCTCCAAGATTGATTCCTTCATGCCGGCGAGTACAAGGAGCCGCAAGTGGCCTACGATTCTCAGAAATCGCATCCAGCTTGCGGTTGAGCTCATTAAGCATATGAATCTGAGAGCTTGAGGTACAAATTAATCCTTCACATAAGGCTGGCAGCTTTACCATGGCCAAAACTGCTGCCGACGTCGTCCTAATTTGTTGCTATCCAAGGTATCCACCGATTCCAAAAAGCAGAAACTCTGTTATCATAGATCCTATAATGTACACATCTTCTACATCCTCCACGGACAGCACGGATAGATGCATCATCTTCCACTCCCCCCAGGAATCGATTACATACCCAGCTGCGTGGATCCGATCAGGGCATGAGGGCTCTCCCTGTCGTCTGGTGGAAAAAAATGTTATCAATTGTGTTGAGGGACCAGCTGACCAAATCCTTAATAATTTTCTATTTGGAAGATGTGTAAAGAGAGGCTCTGGCTCTGGTGTTGACAGGACAAGAGAGCAAAAAAGCAGGAGGAGGGAGAGCGAGTAAGAGCAACCGTCTTCGTCGAGAGCGAGAGAGAATTTTGACTGCAAAGTTGCTACAGATGTTGACAGCCAATGGTGTACTTTGATTTAAATTGACTAAAGACAGATAATATTGTCCATGTGTCTGTCTTTTATCAAAAATATCTCATGAACATCCAGACAAATTTTATTGGAACTTGCACAAAGTAATCATCAGATGAACAATTTATAAGTGGAAAAACTTTTGGAGTCCGTCCAGTTTAAGCTGGCTGCCAGAGCTAGGTGACCTTAAAACGGCACATATGACTATAACTCACTTTAACAGACACTGAGCTAAAATTTAATGTGGTAGTAGCTGAAGGTCGTTAACAACCCATACTCTGAGCACATCTCATAATATTGCGTGAGACTGAACATTCTGATATTTTTAAGGTTTGTCCCAAACTGGTGCAACAGCTTGTCTTACTTTAAAACTCATGACTATTTCTAACTAAAAATGTTTCCACAGCAGTTTGAGATCCACGCCTGAACATTTGTCAAGATGTTTTTGAGCTTTTCCACCACTACCGAGTCACGTTAACTCAGTGAACAAAAGAACATGACGCACTGAACACTTGGAGGAAAAACCAAAAGAGGAAACGCTGTGTGTAACCTTTGAGAAGCTGCATCAATTGAGAAAGTAAAGGAAGTAACAGCAACGCTTGGAACAGCGGTTCACACTTTACACACAAGCAGCCAAGGGTTTGAAAATGTTATTGTGTGGTACAACTGTATTTTGGAAAGTTTTTTTTTTTTTTTATCTTATTGCTGTGAGTCAGGATGGAAATTAACATGATTATTAGCTGTTAAGTCGGCAGGGAGCGAACCTCGGTTTTTAAATTCATAATCATTTTGAAAATGTCCACTGTTAACTGGACTGAACCCTTCTGTCCTGATCTCCCCCTGTCATCACCCTCCAGCGACCCCGCTCTCGCCCACATTTCCTCCCAGTTGGCCTTTGAGCTCTTCTGCATCAGGTTGGGTGAGGGCCATGCGTAGGTCTGGCTGTTCTACCTCACACCGCTGTGGGTCTCTGACTGTCTGTTTAACCCATACAGGCTTTTTCAGGTCTGATTACCTCTACAGGCAATCAAGAGGAGTTGATACCAAGCTGTTTTTTATATCACTCTTTGGCGAATGTTTTTTTTAACAGATTGATGCTCCTTCAGCGAGATCAATTTCCTTTTCTTGTTGAAAGTAAATTGAATTTCCACAGCGGCCACTCCATTGTCGGCATTTGCTCACTTTTTGTAGTTTACATCTCTCTGGGTGAAGTGCTGACAGAGACAATGGAGCTTGTCAGATTGTCTGAGTGAGAATGAATCTGCTTGATGGACATTTGATTCAGTCAGTCAGTGTGGGTACGAAGGATGACTTGTTTTGTAGTGGCTCAAAAAACTCAACAATTATATTAAAGACCAAGCATTTATTGAAATTTTGCACTAAGACCATCTTATATTGAGAAATAAGTGGAGATGTAGACATTTTAGTTGTCTCTCGAATGGAACAATGCAAAGTCTAACAGTCAGAGAATTAGTTGTGAATGACTCACAGCTACTATCATGTCGACTTTTAGCTTATTGTCTATACAAGTGACCAAGTTATCAGAATCAGAATAAGCGTTATTATCATTGTACCAAAATACAGTGAGATTATGGTCATACAGTCATCAAAAGATGGGCGGAGTGCACGTTGCTGCTGCTTCTGAGAGCGTGGCCCCTTATTCTTTTAGACAGAAAAGAGGAAACGACCATGAGGAGAGCATAGTGGCATTACAAAAAAGAATCTCTTCACACCTTGTCCTTATCAGGACATGATTTAAGACGAAGCTTTTCCTGAATTTACACATATTCCAGGAGAAATTTGATGTTGGCCTCCTTCGAGGCCAAATGGGGGAGTCAGATTCAGATAAGCCACAATTGTTGATTTTTTTTTTTTCTGGCAGACTGTTATTTCTCATCAGCCTTGAGTTCTGCTGGTACTTTCGATACAAAACGGTCAGATTTGTGGGCATTCCACTGATCCGTGCTTATGAGCTCTCTCCTAGATCACCCCCAACAAGCTGGCGAGTCCCAGAAGCCGCAGGTGGCCTGTGATTCTCACAAATCGCTTCCATCTTATGGTTTAGCTCATACATCAGCTGATTTTGAGTAATCATAGTACGAACCAAACCTTCATACAGACTCTGAGGTTTTGCCATGACCGAAACTGCTGCCGCCGTCTTCTTCAGTAGCTGACAACATAGGTATACAAAACCCTGTTATCATGATTCCAATTATATAAACATCTTTAGCGTCCTCCTGAGACCATACGGAAAGGAACATCAGCTCCAAACTCTCCACAGATCCATGACGTATCCTGCCGCTCCAGGACCCTGTTGCTTTGTTGAAAAAAATAATAATAATTTCGGTTGCATTGAAAGACCAGCTGACCAGATCCATGACCATAGTTTTAGTTTCGGAAGATGTGCATAAGAGGAGCTCCGATGCATAACAAGATATAACAAGACACAGAAAGCAAAGTTATAGCCATTGTTAAAGGTCTGTCAGCTGTGGGGTTGTTAATCAGCTGTAGTGATACATTAATAATTATTTTCTGCAAGCTTAATAAAAAAAAATTAGTGGCTCATAAGATATTTTCATAACAGTCACACACAAAAAACATTGTCTGCCTTATCCTTTCGGCAATGGGTGATACTAATTATGATCACCATTTAAAGAAACCTTCCCCTGACAGGTTTCAATAAACCATAACAGCAAATATCATACACACCTAAAAAGAAAACTTTATCAATAATTTAGCTAGAATTAAAAAAAAATAAAATAAAAAACTGTAATGAATCATTAACCAAAGGTTTTCTGTGTTTCAGAGCCTGAACAGCAGCATTGGAACCTGCCACAGCAGAAATGGTTTACTGGTGAGACAAATCTTATGAAAATGTCTTTCATTGCTTTTAGGTGTGTGTGTGGGGAGGGAGGGTATAAATCTGGAAACTGCCAAACTGATGTTCCTTTTGGGGATAAATAAAGTTGTTTAAATCTGACTAAAAAAAAAAGGTTCCTTTTGTTTTGAGATATTTGAAGAAAATATACATATACCTGTATATATATACAGTATACAGTATATATACAGCATTGAATTTCCCTGTCCTTTCTTTCAGAACGGAGTCCCGAGCAGAGACGGAAGCATTGTTCTCCGATACATTCCTGACCCCACAGATAAACTATTAGACGAGGCCTTCCAGCCTGCTCCAGGCAAGTACATCTTCCATTTAACCCCTCTCAAAGTCCTAACATTTAAACCAGCCTGTAGAGACCACCTGAAGGGCCCTGTAGTGCATTCAGAGAGAGAAGGTGACATCTAGAGGACAGAAAATTGTGTTGTTTGTAATTTCATCTGGTTTTAAAGCATCACAGATAAATTTAGTCAAAGATGTTTTCTACTTAACACTTTCAGCTTTATAATAATAATAATAATAATAATAATACAGTAATAATAATAATAATAATAGCTGTTGGTTTTGTATTGTGATTGACCAAGTATTTCAAGTAATTCACTTAATTCATATTATTTGAACTTTCTTTTTTTTTTGGTTACATAATGCATCGTGCTCATACTAGTAGTTGTTCAATCTAATGTGAAAGACAAGCTTTAATATAAAATATGACACCCCCCCACCCCCCACCCCTTTTTTTTTTTTTCTCACAGACTACATGAACCAGAACGGGATCTCAGACGTAATGAATCCTAACTACCAGCATTCTTGTTTGCCTCGCACTCTTCTTCCCACCATCTCGTCAGATGATACGGAAACGGAGTACCTGAACTGCTTTAAGAACGGGACTTGCGAGCCCGAGTATCTGAACAAACTACCGTCCCCAACCACCATCCCGCTCACCTCCAATGGAACAATTCACAGCAGTCAGACCTACCAGCCCCAGACCAGCATAGACAACCCAGACTACCAACAGGACTTCATTCCCACCTTTAAGACCCACACAAATGGACACATACCGGCTGCAGAGAACGCAGGGTACCTGGGCCCAGACTGAGAACTCTGTGGGACAAGATAAGAGTTTTTCTGTTCCATTTAGAAATATACTTTCTATATCTGGAAACGCATTTTAAAGTGGTACCATCACTTATGCTGTGTTTTGGAGCCTCTCTTTATTTTATTCCAAAGAGTTTTTCCTCTCAACAAAACTAAAAAAAAAAAAAAAAGACTTTTTACTAAAGAAAGCAGGATGAATGTGTCCCAGTTGATTCTAGAGCTAACAGACCAGACAGGAAACAATATTATCCTCACCAGAATGGGAAGATCTCTAAATTTTCTGCACAAAATACTGTCTGATACCCAGATACGCAAGTACAGGAAAGCTTTGTCAATGATTTAACCTCCTTCGTTTTGTAAGAGGGCAAAACTTCGCTTTGTAGACCTGCTACTTTTATATTCAAACCGTTTCTTTCAAAGATTAGTGTAGAGGAAGCGGCTGATTTGAAGAGGCGCCTCCTGACGGGTTAGTCAGCAGGATAAAATGTCATCAGACACAGAATGCAGAACAGTCGTGACTGGTGCCAGTAAATTTGTTCTCAAAACAGGTTTGTGTACATTAAAATGTACTAACTTGAATGAATAAAATTCATTTTTCTGGCTTGACTGTGTTATCACAGCCAGCTATGTTCAGAATGTGACAGCAAATACAGCAGATGTGAATGTGGCTCACTCGACTGTGTTTTGTAGCTCAAAACTTGCAGCACTTTGTGACAAGAAAGATATTTAGCAGACCTAAACAAATCTGTGACGTGAGTGTGATTACACAGAGAGCTTTCTTTTTTCCAAGTTGATGATCTAAAGCTCCATCAACCATGTCTGTTTTAAGAACTTCTCTCTTTCTAGCACACATGTAATAAGGACATTCTTGTTTTGTTCCCAGATTCATTCTTTTCTGTCTGTATTATCTTTGAAAAATGCTGAGTGAACCAACTGAGACCATGTGTGTACATATTTTTAAAGCATTTTAAGTAGCATTTTCATGTTGTGTTTTATAGACGATTAACTGTCAGAAATTAGAAACGTCTTTGATGTTTTTCCCTTTTGTAAATTATTTCTAATGGCGTTGACGCCATATAAATGTATGAATCTGTCCCTATAGCTTTAAAGTTAAGTCTCGCAAGAGCATGAACTCTGCAAATATTATTCCTAGTTTTAAAGGAATATGCTATTGTAGCAACTTGACTTTTTCTGATTCTATACAGGTACGTGTACAGAAAACCGCAATTATCCTGAAATATATCCTTAAATAGCCACCTGTAATTTATACTCCCTAATGTTTTTATTTTTTTCATACATGTGAATACGCACTTATTTCTGATTGTGATCATATCTTTCATAAAGGACATAAATAAATATTTTTTATCTACAGTATATAAAGTTGTTCTTTTCTAAAACTTTGCCCAAGATGACAGAGAAAACAAGGACAGAAAAGTTGCTAAGTTAAGTATTATGGTTTTGATGACACTGCTCTTCAAGCAACAATCTCATAAGTCCTTCACCACCTGATATTATGTTGTGCAAAGCCTGTATTTTTTGTATGCTGCTTTTTGTCGGCGACACTTATACAACAAACAAAAATAATTTACAAGTAAACGAGTGGTATCCCAATATCCCTCATTGCTCAGGGATTTGATGAGTGAATGTTTGTAGTTTTCAAGATGAGTGTTTTTCTGGACTGGAATGAAAAAAGGTAATGCAAGTAAACCTTAATATCCTGATGCATGCTCAATAATCCAGGTAGAAAAATCTAAGAAAGTTAATTCTGGTCCTCTGGACAGTCAACAAAATAAAAGAATTGTAGAAACGTTTTGTCTTTTGTCCAAAAGACTTCTTGTCTGAGATGCTGTATTCAGCTCAGTCTTATAAATAGCACCTTCTCATAGTGGATCAGCCAGTTTGCTGCTGACAGCCAAAACTAGCTGCTCACATGATTAAGGAGGACCATCAGCCTAACGATGGAAAAGACTTGTGGGAAGTAGCTAAGGCAAAGCAGAGGGCGTACAATGAGTTGTATGGGAGACTGGACACTAAAGAGGGCGAGAAGGAC
>JARVGQ010001954.1:24927142-24937273 GCA_031762355.1 Hypsolebias martinsi | reverse complement strand
CATCCTTAGTTTGTAGCCAGGTCTCTCTTGTAAATGAGTCCTCGAGGCTCAATGATATTAACCTGCCTAAATAAAGGTTGAATGAAAAAGTGTTATAAAATACAGAAACTAGAACGCTATAGTACGACTTAAAAAATAAAATGACATATTTCTGATGTGAAATGTTAGATAATTTGAATACTGTACATTAAAATGTATGAATTAAGAATTAAAAAAATATTGCAAATGGCTGATATCACACTAATCAATCTTATAGGTCTTTTTTGATTTGTTATTTAATTTGAATGGTAAATGTCTAAAATGGTACTTAGACAGAAAAACCTAACTCAGCCTTCATCCAGCGAAAAAAAGCACATCCATTAGTAGACCCTTAGACCCTTTTCTTATTGATCGATTAACTGCTCAGCTAAACATTCAGCCCTGTGCTATTCATCATGGAGGGAAGACATAAGCCATGCTGCTGTGTTTCGGGAGCAGATGGGATGGCGGAATGTAATTGAGATTAAACTGGTGGGTTGGGTGCCTACAACAAGCAGAGTGGAAACCCATAGCGAGAATACACAAAGCACACAAGGGCATCCTCAGCAGAGAACGTAATATGACTAAATAAAGAATAAAAATGCAAGCTAAAGTACAGGTTGTTGGGGAAAAATGTTCAGAGTTAACTTTGATTGATGTTTAAATGCAGAAATTGTGTAGTTCTAACTTGAAAATGGTCATATTTCAACATCAGTAAAGACTGAAAAGCATAACATGCAGTGACTAAGCTGAAATTAACATGAACACAGAATTATTTCCTCCATAGAAAAGGGCTGTGACATAACTGTGACTGAATGCAGAATGCCTGAGGCTGCTCAATGCTTAATAAATTTGGAAAATTTTGTGACATAGTTCAGGCTATTAAAGATTTATGAAAATGTTTTTACATTTTAAGGGATACAGTATTATTTTTCTAAATTTTATTAAGTACTGTTATATCCAAAACCATTTAATTTGATGACAATAAGCAGTTTAAATGCAAGAAGAACCAGTTATAAGCCTTGTGTCCCGCCATGTGGAGGGACCAGCAGGAAGCTTTGCGTATAAATGAAGGGAGCAGAGTGAGAAAGAGGGGAGGGCAAAAAGGACATTACTCCTTTACAGTATAGATGTGTGGCATGATGAGACCAACTAATTAAATACGGTAGATTCTTCAGTGGGCGCGCCTCGGGAAAGCTTGAAAAAGACACTTGAAAATTAATGAGAGCTCAAAAAAGGAGAGAGCAGTTCAAACTTTCTAATGCCTCGGAGGTGAGGCTGCCACTTGTCTCCTTGGATTCCCACAAGCAGTGTAAAAAAATTGAGAAATGGAAAAAAAACAACATTTTATGTTCTTTCAAACCTAACACGCTGCTCTGCCCTACACCTTCACCCTATTTCTCCAATATGCAGTTATTCTAAGTATAGCAGTGAGAAGACAGAAGCTCTACCATACGCAGCGTGTTGCAGCTCTATTTAAAAAGAAGAGTGATAGCAACTGGGGGTGGGTCAAAAGGACGCAGAAAGCGGGGGGGGGGGGGGGTTGCTATCAGAGTCGGCAGTGGAGTTAGTGGCAATGATGTAGAACAGAAGATGGTGAGGTTTTAAGAATATACAAGTGGAAGCACGAGAAGACCACTTTATTTGGAGCTGCTAAAAATAGCGCAGCAAATGGTAGCGGGGTCTAGCCGGCCTAGTGTTCCTCTCTCCTTCCAGGCCGGGGGAATCGATGGGCAGGGAGCCGTATGGGAGGCTTCCCGTAGCCTGCGGCCAACAGTTGCTGATGGGAGATATGGAGAAGGCGGGGCAAGGAGAGGAGCAGCGTGGAGTGGAGTGGAACGGGAACTATTTTTTGCACTACTTGACTAAATATGGTCAGGGAGGTGGTGAGACAAGACACAGGAGCAGTGTGACAAAATGGGGCCGAGGCATGTTTGAAATGCTTGGCTACCTACAAAGTGCTAACCATTTAACATAGTCCTCCGCAGTGTGAGATAAAAAGCTACTGGCTGGACGGCCTTTTGCCCTTAATTTGCTGCTGTTGTGTTTCTCCTGTGCACTATGCCCACCTGACTGCAGAAACATCTCCACTTGACCTGGTCTTATTTTAAAGGTGACTCATGAAATGCTCTAGAATGTACAAACTGCATACTTGAGACCTAGAAGAACTGAGTAAATAGATAAAAAAAAAAAAAAAAAAAAACAACAATGTATTGCATTTTCCTGTATCGCTTTTCTCTGACAGTGGTAATCAACTTTGCATGGATCTCTGCGCACTATTAAAAGTACAGCTGTCTGCTACTGCAAAGGCACGGTCGACACTTTTTAAATGCATCTGTCACAAATCTGCACTCAAACATTCTGTAAACTCTCTTATCTAAGCCTCTGTATAAAGTTCCGCTGAATAATAAAAGCACATTTAAGTAGCAGGATAAAGCTCTGGGGCTGTATGTGTGTGTGGATGAAATAAAAAAAAAAAAAAAAGGCAGGGTGGGAGTAGAACTGGTACACTTTCTGCCTCTTCCACTGATCAGGGCATCCTCCCAGCTTTCTCCCTCAGAATGCACATGATGGAAAGGAGAATGCTGCAGCTTTTTTTTAAACCCCTCCTTCTTTCTCTCCCTTCCCCTTTTTCCTCCAAATGGCAGCTCGTCATGTCAGCTCTACGTCTTCCTCCTCTAAAGGTATGACTTGTGCTTGTGTAGGAATGTGTGTGCTTGTGTGTCTGTGTCCGCTTCCCCTCTCCCCCCACCTCCCCTCCCTGACTCTGGCACTAAATCCGCCCGTCATCACCCCTCTTCCTCCCCCCCAATCATAGAAGCTGAATCAGCGAGTCAGGCGTGCACCCGGCACACACGATGGCTGCAGCAGCTGGAGCGCTCTCTAGGTCATTATGGCTCTCTTCACTACAAGAAGAGGAAGAGAGGAGGGGAGGAGAAGTGGAGCAGCACAGATGAGAAACTGATCTGACAGGTAATATATACTCTTCTTTCGCTTTCAGACGGAGTTTACCCCCTGATGGCCCTTGATGTCTCACGTCTCTTGCCTCGCTCCTCTTCGGACATGATCAGTTATTAACCGCATGGTTTGTCTGCGAGTCGTATAGTCGAAAGAGGGAGTGGAAGGTACTGTTCTGCAGCAGGAGCAGCATCACTGGGACAGAGTTTAACCTGAGAAAACACTTTGAGCAATTTTTTTTTTTTAAATCCATCTCTGGTTTTGTTCATTTTGACTTGAAAGAATAGAAGAAATGAAGGTACTTTTTAAAGAAAGTATGAAAAAGGAAATTATGCAGGACGAGTTCAAACATGGAAGAAAGAAGATGGGAGTTGCTATGGTCCACATGGATTTTATTCCAGTTTTTTTTTTTTTTTTTTTGCACTCTCCACTCTCATCTTGTTCTTTCTCTACCCCACCTCCCTCCCCTTCCACCGTTGTCGAGCTCTCTCTCTTTCTTGTGTTCCTGGCACTGGCCGGACATGCTGCAGCAGCGGAGGTCTTTGGCTCATTAGGCTTCATGGTAGCAGCCCTGCTACTATCTAATGATAAACTTGGTAACTCAGACCTGCATGGGAAACATGGAAAACGAGAACCGGTTCCCTTTCCACAAAAAGAAAAAAAAATCTGCATAAGAGACCATTTGAGATCTTTCTACCAATGCAACCAAAGGATCCTATAATTGCCTGGACTTCAAGTATTTTTAAACCATGATTTTTTTTCTTCTTTAGTTTTTTTAATTGCTTGTTGGTTTTACCACAACAATTAGTCTTTAAAGATTTGGTTAGGGGGTTGGCAACTGGCAACTTAATGGATGAGAGGTAAGTTGATGACCATGTCACACTTTTAAGAACAAGGTGTGCAGACTGGGGTGAAAGGATGGAATATGGCAACCAGAGAGGCAGATGAAATGGAGTAGTGAACAGCGGGCAGGTCATGTGTCCTGGACAAAAAGAAAAGCGGATTGACAGCACACAGCTGTGAGAAGTGTATAAGCACAGATGTTTAGGGAGGTGAGGAGGGGGGTATTGGGCAGCAATGGCAGATTGAGTGGATGTTTGTCACTAGTTGAACCTATAGCACTTAGGGTGGCAACCTAGTTTCCCTTCTGTTTTCTGTCTCTGTAAAGAGTTTCTTCAAGCTAGGCAGGGCATGCAGGGCAGACAGTACTGCAGTACTATCACCCAAACCAGAAGAGACACAACTCCCACCAGGCTATTTTGCTGGTCCAACCTGCTGTGAGTAGGAAGGAATTTCACCACCTCTCACCCTTATGGGCTCACCCTCTCGAGAAGCTGTGACATTTCCTAAATAGAACGTCACATCTTTAGGACCAGGCTTACCCACCTTCCCAACCCTGTCTTTGTGCTGAGAACAACTGTCACCCACATTTACACCTTCTCTCATTACTATCCCCAAACCTAACTGGTAAAACACTGCACCATTTTTCCTTTTTTACATTCAGTTCTCTGCCACTAATTCTCCTAACTTTACAGCTAAGCTCTCATAATCCATTTTTTTCCTGTTTTACTCCCATTGCTTTAGCGTTCAGCCTGCTGGTCAGCTTAGCATGGTTGGAGACTGTGTTGACTTGTGGAATGTCCTGGTCTGGGGCAAAGATTCATTAGAGAGTCACTGAACAATTCTCGCCACCATGCAAATGGTTATCAATCTGTTCCAGATACTCTGCAAGCTTAACATCTAGTTTTAGGAAGTTACCCAGACTGGTGAGATTTGATGAGCAGAAAAAGTGCCAATTTTTTTTAAAGCATATAACAGTGATCTATGGTTATAAAGGAGAGTAGGGGGGACAGAGGTGGGTGTGATAACTGTAGCAGTGGGAGTGTGGTTAGGTTGGGGTGGATTAGGGGGGGTGGGGGAGGTTTTGAGGGTACGACCAGGACCAATCCACAAGTGCTGAGTGGGCATTAGCGCCTTCATGTGACCTATGGCCTGCCTGTGTACCTAAAGCCCAAATCCTGCTCACAATAGCTTCCTGTTCAACTTAGATCACCCTCATTTTCAAACATCAGCAAGCACTTCAGAAAGCCACAGAGGCCGTTGCTGACACAAGCGAGCGAGAGAGAGAAAAAGATAAGGGACAGGCGTGAGATCTGTACATTTTTGTATGAGAAAGGTAGGACAGGCAGAAGGACATAGAAACTGAGGCTAAAATAGAAGAACATAATTATAGCAAAGATTCAAATGGGAGTGGGCGGAGAGAAATAAAAACGTTTTGTGTGTTGGGAGGACTCTTCAATATATAGGTGCACTGCTGCTGTCGGGAAACAACGAAACAGCATCACACAAGACTGGAAGCACCTTGCAAAATGGACTTTTGAATAATTATGGAGAAAAAACATCTTTGCTTTTGTTTGTTTTGGTTTTCAACTTCTAATCTACTTGGATTTTTTTTTCTTGGAAAGGAAGAAAACAAAAAACACTCTGCTGTTAAAAAAGGAGCTGATGTGTCCCCCGAACCTCCCTGTTGCCTGGAGGACAGCAGAGTTTGCTGGGACTGTCGACTACAGTGTGGACTGCAAAGTTTCTGTTGTGTTCTGGGGGTGTGGGTGGGGGGACTGGGCTGCTAAGCCTTACATGGCAACCAAAGGAAAGCCTTGAGTGTTGAACTGAATTTACACTCAAAGTCACCTTACAGTGCAGACTACCATACTTGGGAGAGAGAACGGTGAAGAAAAATGTTCCGCTCCCAACTGCCTGACCTTGACAAAAGGTGAGAAAATTTAAAAACTAAGACCACCTCCTTGGTGTACATACTTCTTTATGTACCCATATGAAAATATAATAGCTATGGAATGTAAAGAAGTATGTATTCTTGGTGAGGTTAAAGTCCTCGTTCTGAAAACGTGATGTTGACCAGCTTTGTATGAATACGTGCTTCTGCTTTTCACAATGATTTACCTGCTACAATGGTGAAGAGGAAAATAAAAAGCAAGCAAAGTAAAAGTGAGAGAAAAGGGTGGGGGGGGGGGGGAGACCAAGTGCTAAGACTCATACATTAGCTATACTGTCTCTGGGCAGTCTCACTGCAGCAGTTATCGCTGTAGGGAACTTAATGCTTTCTCAAACTAGCTGACTTAGCCAATAAAAATCTCTCATCCAAGATACGGCAACAATTCATTGGGTAATTACGTAAGTTAGCATAAATGGTAATAATTATGTTTTAGGCTTGATCTGACAGCAGAATGGCTTGGGCAACCTAAAACTACTGACAGTTTTCTTATGACAGGGCCATTTGAACCAGGTTTCCCTTCATTCTTGGGTGATTTTGCTGCATTACAGCCCTTGAAATTCAACCAGCTGCAACTTAACACCAATTTCTGTGAGAGCAGTGAATGGTACACAGGAGCTGCTCCTAATTATTAATACCATAATCTTTTCCAGTGCTCTAATATGGCTCAAAAAGGAAAATAAACTAAGGTGACTAGGAACAAAACTACATTTTGTTGCTGTCTGTAAATAATACAAAATAAATACAGTAAATAAATACATGTGGCAGCTGTTAAGATTTTTGCTGAGGAAGCTGAACAAAAAAGGCATTGAGGTTGTTGTTATGATGTTGTGTTGTATGATATAGCTTCAATGTGAACTATTTAATTTTATTTTTACTTTATGTATATAGGTAGTCTCATTGAGTCACAAGGACTCATTTTCAAGAGACCTGTTTGTAAGGTGTTTAACCATGACTGCTTTCCCTTAATCCCAGTGCCCTTATTCACCCCCCACCCCACAACAACCTGGCTGCCCTATGCTCCCTCCCTTTCTCTCAGTCCTGCTCTTTTTGTTCACGTTTGCTATGCTTGCCAAATGCTTTGCTGGACTGCATGGTAGCCAGATTAGACCACCAAAAAAATGACAATGCAGGATCAGGGTGAACTCCAGCCTGTCAGCTGATTCCAATTGTTGACTGCTTTGAACAAATGAAGGCAACAAATATAGGCAGAGGTACAGAGGAGTTTAAAGCGGGGGGCGAAGAAAAGCTCACCATGCAGTCTTTTGCACGTCAAGCTATTCATATCATGCACTTTCATCTACAATGTTTGCCCTGAATCATATAGTCTACACCAGTTTCAGCACAGGTCTGCATTATAATCAAACCTTTTAAATGGCTTCATAAAAGTAAATCATTTGGCTATAATTAGTCTCAAGCTAGTAAAAAAAATAACTATGGAACAAAACATGTCAAGTAAATTATGTCCTAATGAGTCGCAAATCAATATAAATACAACATATAAATTTATAAAAAGTGATTTTAGCTTTGAAAGAAATGGAAAACCAGAAATCATTTATTCAATATCTGCATAATAAAAAAAGAAATACTCGTACTCTTACAACATAAAATAATGATTTTATACTGAAGTGATTAATGTGCCAAGTGTGTAGCTAATTTACTGCGTTTCCCTGCAATAAAATTAATTTCCAAGTTCAGAAACACAAATCCACATTCAATTTATTGAGCTTACTAGCAACAATTCCATAAATTTACGTCATAAACAGTTTGTATTAAAGAGTCAAAGAGACTTATTATTAAAGAGACTTAAAGAGTCAACTGGGAAACGAGTAGCTAACAGAGAAAGTAACATGACTCCAGACAGGGAAAAATGTCTAAACTGACAAGATCATGAGTTAGTTGTCTTCTAAACGTTTAAGCTATTTTCAGTTTATATTTATATTTCCCTTTATCAGAGGTGTAAAGATTTGTGGCCATGTATTTATGTTTCACCCAGGCCCCCAATAGCAATGACCTGCTGTCTGAGTGACAAACGCAGCAGATGCT
The DNA here is from genome assembly GCA_031762355.1 of Hypsolebias martinsi. Classification (NCBI taxonomy): domain Eukaryota; kingdom Metazoa; phylum Chordata; class Actinopteri; order Cyprinodontiformes; family Rivulidae; genus Hypsolebias; species Hypsolebias martinsi. The sequence goes on along the minus strand of JARVGQ010001954.1, from coordinate 24,929,460 downwards.
GACATTATCAAATGCTTAGTGCTTGTCGTCCCTCTGGCTTTTGCCCTGTTATGGCCCTTAAATGAGGTGGGTAGCCTGGCCACCTGACTCTGAATGACTGTGTGTGTGCGTGCAAGTGACAAGCATGAATGTGCACGTGTATGTTACAAATAGACTTGTCTGGTGTGCCGTATCAAGCTGGCCTTATGCTGACCTCCTTTCGGTCTACAAGCAGTGCTGTATGTCCCTCAGCTGTCGCTGGCCACTCTGAGAATCTCATTTGTGCTTCGGCTAAAAAAGTAAATAAATATAGCAGACGACAATGTTTTTTAGCAGGCACTGCCTTACAAAATACTCAAAGAGGCAACTAAAATTACAAATAAGTATCAAATAAAAAAAGGACAGGTGAATATGTGTTGTATCTTAACACAAAAATCTAATAGTAACATTTTGAAAGGCAGGACAGACAAATGTGTTGCACCTCATCTAAACATACAGCTGCAATGTGTTTAAACAAAAACAGATAAATACAAAATGAAGCTGTTTTTGGTGGTAAAATGAAGAAGCTATTTAAAATGTCTCTATTAGCAAAGAGTTTACTAATTTTATATCACCTACTACAATATGGGTTTGATTATGATCACAAAAGCTTGAAATTTTCTTCTAAAATGCTTGTGACATACTGATATTTTGGTATAATCATAATAATGAATGACAGAAAATGTTAAAGACTTACACTAAAGTGTGTGCTAAAAGAGGTAAAAATTTGTTTTGTGTTAGGGCACAAACTTAAAAAAGACGTTTAACTTAATGTTGTGATTTGACACCCCTGAGTGCTGCGGTAAGAACACGAGTTAAAGAACTTGCGCATGTAGTTACGCCGCAGCATTTGTCTGTTGGCCATCTCAGTGACCGGAACAGCAGCAGCGTGCCTGCAGCAGGGCCCATCTGTCAGAAGCTGTAATTGCTTCATGACTCCAGGACATTTGACTCAAGTGCACTACCACAGATTATTATGATCCTTTTCTCAGGGAACATTTTTTCTCACTCTGAGAGGGGATATTGTAAAACTTGGAAAGATACCGGGGAAGATAAATAGACTGCATGGGAGGCAGAAAAGGTTGATCACCCGTATCTGATAGTTACTGGTGTGTAAATGGAGTAAAAGTACTAAATACACCAGTGTCACACAGAGTGGATGAAAGTGTGCAGGTAAAGGGACAGAGCAGGATTAGAACACGCGTTATCGGCCACTTCAAGACGTGAGTGATGATACAAGTTGCAACACATGTTTAAGAATATGTTATTCCAATGTTGTTCTAAATGTTTGGTAAAATAACGTTTTAATCAGTTTATTTCAACAGCTGTGGTGTTTGGCTTCAAAACAGTGAAACAATGCTTTGCTAAAGCTGGTAAAATGGAACCAAATCACCTCTTGAATGGATTTGGTCCCCTTCAACCAGCTGTAGCTATGCTTTGATGACTACAGGAGCCAGTTTTTCTATGATGCCTTCAACAATGAAAGAACAGCAAGCAATTTTTTGGGGAAAAAGTGGTGTATGACTGTCCCTGCCTCTATTAAAAAAAAGACTGTTCATTGATTGTTATTGCCAAACCTGTCTTTGTCTTTCTCTTTTTTAAATAATAAAGAAACCAATCGCAGCTTCAAAACTGTTGTGTTGTCCCCTTTACTGACTGAGTGTTGATTCTCTGCTTGCAGCGGGATTGATATCCTGACAAAGGTAGCAACAGGAGTTTTTTATTTTTTATTTTAAAGAGCAGAGGAGAGACATGAAGCTGGCACCGTTACTGAAATGCTGCACTCATGTGTAAGTGTGAGAATGTTTGGCTGTCCTCCTAGGACACTTGTTGGAACAACTGTCATTGGATGTTAGCAGACAGTTACACTGTGGACAGGAATAGGCAACAGAAAAAAGGTGAGGCTGCTCAGCAAAGAAAAGGGTTTGAATGAAGAAAAATGATGAGAAAACCAGTGTAAAAACCAAGAAGAACTAAGAAACCACCTGCATAGGTGTTATTGAAGATAAAAACCCAGGTGACTTCAAAGACTGAAGAATAAGTAAAAAAAAAAAGCAGACACTGACAAATAGTATCCCATTTCGCTTGCAATGACTGCAGAAGAATCAAGAAGATCAAATCAAAGCTTCTTTCTTACTATGTATTTTTACTGGCCTTTAAAAAAAGATTAATCATTTTTAATGCGACAACTATCGCAAAAACATGATTATAAATACATATAAGTGTGTTCAATTTGTCTAATTATTCTATCAAAACCTGTGAATGAGACAAATGAACATTTATTTTATTTAGAAATTATC
>JARVGQ010001954.1:24851442-24864606 GCA_031762355.1 Hypsolebias martinsi | reverse complement strand
TAAAGACTTATCAATAAACTATTATTTACTAAAGAAACAGACTTTTCTGTATAAAATAAATCAGGAATGCTGAGTGCTAAATGACTGTTGAAATGTCCTAAAGAAGCTAAAACTCAGTTATTAAAGTTAAAACAAGCTAAATGCTAATTGAAAGCCAAAATGAGCAAAACACTAGCTAGATGCTATACAGTGCAAAAATCTAGCTAAACGCCAAAAGTAGCAGAATGCTAGTATGAAACTAAAAGAAGAAAAATGCAAACGAAAACTGGTAAAACATTAGCGAAAAAGAAACGTTAAATACTACCAGACTGATTAAATTGTAAGCTAAACGGATAAAAAAAGAGTTAAAAATAGGAAAATACCAACTAAAAGCTAAAAATCAATATGCTAGCTAAATGCCAAAAGTAGCTAAATGCTAGTTTAAAGCTAAAAGAAGAAAAATTTAAACGAAAACTGGTAAAATATTAGCAAAAAGAAAAATGTTAAATAGCCTACTAGCTTAAACCAAAAAAGAAGCAATTTATAAGCTAAAAGGATACAAACAGTAGTTAAAAATAGAAATACCAGTTAAAAACTAAAAATCAATATGTTAGCTAAAAGCCAAAAGTAACAAAATGCTAGTTTAAAGAGAAAAAAAATTAAAAAAGCAGAAACTTGTAAAACATTAGCAAAAAAGAAAAGTTAAATACTAGCTTAAACCAAAAAGAAGCACATTGTAAGCTAAAAGGATAAACAAAAAGATAGTTAAAAATAGGAACATACCAGCTAAACGCTAAAAACCAAAATGCTAACTAAAAGCCAAAAGTAGCAGAATGCTAGTTTAAAGCTAAAAGAAGAAAAATGCAAGTGAAAACTGATAAATACTTTGCAAAAAACAAGTTTTTTTTTTCATTTACCCTTTATTTATACAAGTAGTCTCACTGAGCCACGCGAACTCATTTTCAAGAGAGACCTGTTTAGGGAGCAGACTGTGGGGGTTAAGGGCCTTGCTCAGGGGCCCAGAGTTGGGCAAATGAGGGTGGAGGCAGGTGTGGGTGAAGTTAAATACTGTACTAGCTTAAACCAAAAAGAAGCTAACTGTAAGCTAAAATGATCAAAAACATACAAAGTAGTTAAAATTGGAAAATACCAGCTAAAAGCCAAAAAACAATATGCTAGCTAAAAGCCAAAAGTAGCAAAATGCTAGAGAAAAACTAAAAGTAGAACACTGCTAGCTAAAAGTGGCAAAACTTTAGCTTAATGCTGAAATAATCCAAAAGGCTAGCTAAAAGCTACATGTAGCAAAAGGCTGGATAAAAGCTAAAAGTAGCAAAAGGCTAGCCAAGAGTGACAGAATAGTAAATTAAAGCAAAAAGTAGCTGAACAGTGTAGCAAAGAGCAAAAAGTAGCATAGTATGCTTAAGTTGATTTAAAAAAAAAAAGGATGTGTTCGAAGAAATTAAAGAGATTTTGGTGTATTTCTGTGGAGAATGTTTTATTTTCCTTCTGGGGTTGTTGCAGTTCATGAACTAGCATAAAATATGGTAATTGCTTTAGATGCCTTTTCTGATGCAACCTGGGCTTAAAGTTGCAGCCTCAGGATTACAGAGCACTGACTATCAGCCCCATTTCTGTGGAGGCTTTTTTTATATTGTGAAATATTTAAAAAAGTATCAAATTTACAATATACAAAATCCATGGCACCTGTCTCCTGAATGAGCCGGACGTTTTTAACTGAAACAGTGCAGAGACTCCAGAGATAGTTAAAGCAAAAAAAAAAAATAAAAAAACATACGGAAATAAAAAGTGTGAATGCTGACTCAGTTTTCACACAATAATATTTAGTTGCAAACACACAAATCAGACGTTTCACGTCAATGTTTAGTTTGCTGTAAGGCATAACCACTAAAAACTATTGCATCAGTGCATGTTGAACAATGATCATTTTGGGCTTCATTCGTTTTCTGTTTGCTTGTGTCACTCTGCCTGCGCTGCCCCCTGTGCCCCGCCACCCTGATGTCCACTCAAGAATATCTGCCGAGGTCGGGGCGGTGATGGCCGGTGGCAGCTGGACAGAGAGACAAGCATGTGGTCTTAAAGAAAGAAAGAAAACAGACATTGCAGAGAAAGAAATCACTCCTAAAATGGTAAACAGACCAAAAATGTAACAATAATTAGATTAAATCTAAATAATCGCTCTGCTCCAGTGGAAATTTCTCCCCCGACTCCCTCTTTTCCGTTTGTCAAAACACATGAGCAGATAGGTTCCAGAGCCGAGGATTCAAACAGGAGAAAAGGAAAACGAAACGGGGGGGATTGGCTGCTTTCCTGACACACGGGTCTGACCTGAAATGCCTCTTTCATGTTTGTCCTTGGACCACATTTGACTGCTGCGGACCAGTGTTGTTGTAAACACCGCAGCAGCCAAGCTAAAGGCCCAGTTTGAACATTTCAGCTATTTCGAAAAACAACAACAATCCTTTCAGTAAAATATGTGACTCCCCACAGACTTTAGGTATGAAGGAAATGAACTAAACTTGAGCTAAAAGGTTGTTCGGATCGCCTGCAGCTGAAAGGTGAAGGCAGACGACGTTTGTTTGTGTGAGTGAGTCTGAGCGTGTGCATGCACATGCCTATCAACAAATTATTTACTGAACCACTAAACAAGTAGGCCTATCGTTTCTTTGTGTCTCTTTCGTTCTACTGAAGACACTGGATGACAAAAAGGCCAACTCCAGTGCTCTTCACTGACCCCACCCCCTTTCTCTTTTCTCTTTAAAATCTGTTTTAACCGTCCAAAATTGTGTTTTTGGATTGTTAAATGCAGCTAAGCTGAGAAGCTAAGCTACAAGCTAAGCTAACAGACCGACCTCGGGAAAAAATCTCTGTCTTGTCGAAGCTCCAAAATTCACGGTTGAAACCCGTGCCTTTGCCTAAAAAGTTATTTTTCTCTGCAAAAAGAAGCTGAGAACTTGTTTACGGATTTTTTTTTTTTTATTAAAAGCTTTGCGTGACAAATGCTATGCTAAAGAGCTCAAACGATTTTGAGAACCAAAAAAACTGGAGACATGTCATGTCAAGGGGCCTCCCTCCCATTTAAAAAAAAAAAGAGGGACACACGCTGCTCGCTCCCTCACTATCCATCCTTGGGTTCAAACTGTCTTATACTGCCATCCAGTGGTCCAAAGGGGTACTACACTAAAACAAATTAACCAACATTTCTTAAATTTGACAATACGTATTACTGTCAAATTTCAAACAATATTATCGTTTATCACAATAATTTCTGAGACAATGAATAGCCCAGCAAAATTTGTTATTGTAACAGGCCTAAAAACAAGTTTCACTGAATTTTTCAGAACGTCTTTAAAACAAGTTTATCCACAACTAACTGACGTTTCAAGTCAACATGGTTCAAGATGGCTGCCACAGACAAATAATGTTAAAAAACACAAAAATTGCTAATATTGACCTAAACATTTGGTGCTTTAGTGGCTGACTGCCATATTTTTCAGACTATAAGCCGCACCAGATTATAAGGCTCTGTTGAGTTTTGAGAAAATTTAAGGATTTTTAGTGCGCCTTATAGTCTGAAAAATACAGTATTCTTTATAATCTGAGCAATAACAGATTGTATCAGTAATTTGAGGGAAAACTGTCTGTCTGTTAGTAACACATCTCATGAACCTCTGGACAGATTTTGATGAAACATTCAGGATTTATTCATTGGCTTTATATTTATGACTTATTAGCAACTGGAGTCATTTCAGCTCAAGTTGGCCCCCACAGCCAACTTGAACTGTGGACTAACTTAGTCTAACTTAGTCCACTTGTGGACTAACTTAGACCACACAAAATTGGGAATAATATCAGTTTTACAGATAAGCTAAATCTAGTGTTGTTGTAGCTGACGCTTGTTCATGACACAGACTTTGTGATTTTGTCAGATGGTGCATTGTATTGAATGATGATTGTGTCATAAAAAGCAGAGGGCACAAGCATTCCTTCAAGAAATGCTAGACCTTTTATTTTTTTATTTTTCAACTGAACATGATGCTCTTAATAAATTTTGAGCTCATTCTTCACAACGTCATTTCTTTCCAAATCAAAAATATTGATTTTCTTTATCATAACCTGAAAATATAATTTTCTCATCAAAGCTTTTTCCCTATCATTTAATTAATTATGTAAGAAAACATGACATGGTTTGGGGGAGGGGTGTGTGTGTGCAGGTGTTGCATGCCAAAGTAAAATAAAACTTTTTTGTTTTACTTTTACTGTGCGGTTCAGCATTCCCTTTAACTTTTCTCCTTGAGTGCAGCTGCAGGTCACAGTGACTCCCAAACTGTTATTTTTTAGTCAATAACAGGCAGGGTGGGATTGTAGTTGGAGATGACTTTTCTCCTCCCAGGCCTGATTGTGCCCACGCCTGGACAGGTTCTAGTCCTCATGTTTACTTAACAACCTTCCTGAGCAGGAATCTGACCAAGCCAGACAAAAGACAGGGTTGCCTGACTGTGCTGTCACGCGCATAAGAAGCTTAAGAGAATAAAGCTACAGTATTTCTTGCTTAGCTGACGGAGGAAGGTGACAGAACAAAACAATGACAAAGGTTAAAAAAAAAATAAAATAAAATAAAAAAAAAAAAGATTGCCTGAGGGTGATTTTATGTGGTTATTCAGGGGATGGCAGCTCTGTATACTTTTTTCTCCTCCTTTCTTTCGAGATGTCAAGCCTCAGCACAAAGATTTGTCATTAACCTGGTTGTAGGCCTGCGATGAGAACTTCGGCTGACCTTTTCTCACTTAAAACAAAGGACAGCTCTGACAGAGGTTGCACTGTGGATGTTTCTGAGATGTGACTGCTGGTTGTACTGTATATCACTCAGCTGTATCTTGCTGACCAACAGCTTTCATGAGGGAATGTCCATAATGTCTCCAGAATCACTTGCAACTTTCTCTACCACTTGAATCACAGAGGTGGAAATCTATTTGGTACAACAGAGATTTAGGGCCACACAAAGACAAAAAAAAATTAAAGCCATAAAATTATGAAAAAAAGTTGAATAAAGTCTTACGAGACTTTTTGCAGCTCTCATGTTTTTTTTTTCCCCGACGAGTCGGCTCCGCAATGTGACCTGCCAATCAATCCAGTAGGCGTGTTAGCAAATTACCAATCTGAAGCTAAATGATTGAGAAATCAAGGGTTGAATTGTCCACGATCACTTTGGGGTCACGTTTGTGAAATTTGCCTCCATCCACATTATGTCACGACTAAATCCGTCAGTGCAGCCATTAATTGCAATGCCGTACAGCTCCAGTTTATCATAAGAATGCTCAACGTTCTTCATTTTACCAAAGTTGAAATGCGGTAAACTTTGCTTTATCATGTTGGAGTTCGGATAACATTACAACTTAATTCTGGTAAAAATATTACGAGTTTATTTTCATAATATTATGTGTTTATTCTCTTAATTTTACGACTTTATTCTCCTAATATTATGACTTTAATCTCATAATACTACAAGTTTATTCTTGTAATATTATGACTTTATTCTCATAATACTACACGTTTATTCTTGTAATATTACGACTTTATTCTCATAATACTACAAGTTTATTCTTGTAATTTCATGACTTTATTCTCATAATACTACATGTTTCTACTTGTAATATTATTACTTTATTCTTGTAATATTACGACTTTATTCTCACAATACTACAAGTTTATTCTTGTGATATTATGACTTTATTCTTATAATACTGCAAGTTTATTCTTGTGATATCATGACTTTATTCTCATAATACTACAAGTTTATACTTGTAATATTATTACTTTATTCTTGTAATATTATGACTTTATTCTCACAATACTACAAGTTTATTTTTGTGATATTATGACTTTATTCTTGTAATATTATGACTTTGTTCTCATAATACTACAAGTGTATTATTGTAATACGATGACTTTATTCTCATATTACTACAAGTGTATTCTTGTAAGATTATGACTTTATTCTCTTAATACTACAAGTGTATTCTTGTAATATTATGACTTTTGTTCTCATAATACTACAAGTTTATTCTTGTAATATTATGACTTTATTTTTGTTATACTACAAGTTTATTCTTGTAATATTATGACTTTATTCTTGTAATATTATGACTTTATTCTCATAATACTACAAGTGTATTCTTGTAATACAGTATTATGACTTTATTCGTATAACAATATGATTTTATTCTTGCAATATTGTGACTTTATTCTTGTAATATTATGACTTTATTCTTGTAATATTATGACTTTATTCTCATAATACTACGTTATTCTTGTAATATTATGACTTTATTCTTGTAATATTATGACTTTATTCTTGTAATACTACAAGTTTATTCTTGTAATATTATGACTTTATTCTCATAATATTACAAGTGTATTCTTGTAATATTATGACTTTATTATCACAATACTACAAGTATATTCTTGTAATATTATGACTTTGTTCTCATAATACTACAAGTGTATTCTTGTAATATTATTACTTTATTCTTGTAATATTATGACTTTATTCTCATAATACTATAAGTTTATTCTTGTAATATTATGATTTTATTCTCATAATACTACTAGTGTATTCTTGTAATATGACTTTATTCTCATAATACTACATGTGTATTCTTGTAACATTATGACTTTATTCTCATAATAATATGTGTATTCTTGTAATATTATGACTTTGTTCTCATAATACAGTACTGCAAGTGTATTCTTGTAATATTATCACTTTATTATTGTAATATTATGACTTTATTCTCATAATACTATAAGTTTTTTCTTGTAATATTATGACTTTATCTTGTAATATTATGACTTTATTCTCATAATACTGCAAGTTTATTATTGTTATATTATGACTTTATTCTCATAATACTACAAGTGTATTCTAGAAATATTATGACTTTATTCTCATAATACTACAAGTGTATTCTTGTAATATTATGACTTTATTCTCATAATACTACAAGAGTATTAGTGTAATATTATGACTTTATTCTTGTATTATAATGACCTTATTCTCATAACACTACAAGTTTATTCTTGTAATATTATGACTTTATTCTTGTAATATTATGATTTTATTCTTGTAAATTATGACGTTATTCTTGTAATATTATGACTTTATTCTTGTAATATTATGACTTTATTCTCGTAATATTACAAGTTTATTCTCATTATTTTATGCCTTTTTTTTCTTAGCGTGGCCCTAAAGCTCCGTTGTATTTTTGCTTGAGTCCTGAACATATTTAACAACTTTTTAACCTTTTTCCACAGATTAGTAGTTTGCATCTCCAACCTTTATCAAACCCAACTCATTTATGATGTGGGCATTTCAAACCTGTATCAAAAGCACTCAAACTAGACGCTGGAGCTCACTTCTTACAGAAAACATTCAGGCAAACGTCCTGGTCTAAAAAGTAAGCTGAAGGGAAAAAAAAAAAAAAAAAAAAATTGCATTTACTGCAAAAATACAGCAAATGCTAAATACTGAAAATTAAAAGTACAGTATAGCAAAATCATTTTAAAAAGTAGCAAAACGCTTGCTTAAATAAACAACAAAACAAGTTAAAAGTATTAAAACAGCGTTACAAAGAGCAAAATGCTCTATAAAAGCCAAAGTAGTGAAATGCTAGCTGAAAGTTGAATGTAGCAATAGAAGTATCAGAAGTAGAAAGTAACATTTGTAAGTAAAATTTTGTCTACTTTCTACAGAAGTAGAAAGTAACAGAAGCCTAGCTAATCGTTAAAAGTAGTAAACAAGTAGCTAATAGCATTAGCAGTTTTATCAGTAGTGCATTTATCATTAGTATATTAAGCTGTAGCAGAATCAGCATTAGCAGTAGTATCAGCTGCAGCAGTATTAGCAGAAATATATTAGTCAGTTTCAATTTGAAGTGCAGAGTGGTGGTCCAGACATTAGAGAAGGTGGGCCTGTGAACAAAAGGTCACTGGTTTAACTCCCCGTACGACCAACAACATCAAACTGTGGGTAGGAAAGGTGAAACACCCACACCTGCCTCCACCCTCATTTACCCCACTCTGGGCCCTTGAGCAAGGCCCTTAACCCCCACCATCTGCTCCCCTGGGCATCCTAGACAGCAGCTCTCTGCTCCACACAGAGGGCTGCGGTAGCTCGGTGGTCAGTGGAAGAGCATACGGTGTAAAAACAATTGCCAAGACTTTGTGCAAGTTGTGGGGACCCCAAAGAAGGGAGCAGCCAAAAGAAAATAAAAGGTAAATGGACTGCACTTATATAGCACTTTTTATATCATATCAAGATACTCAAAGTGCTTTACAATACAATCTGTGCCCTCGTTTACCCATTCATACAGCACTCTACTATATCTACACAAAGACTAACCAGTGCTTTATCACATTCATACACCGATGGGACACACTTCGGAGGCAGATGAGGGGTTCAGTGTCTTGCCCAGGGACACTTTGCCATGTGACTGCTGGTGGAACTCTTGTATTGGAGGACAACTGCTCTAACCACTCAGTCACAGGGGCCTCATAAATAATAAAAATACTAGTCAATTTCAAAAAGAACAATGTTTTTGAATAGTTTCAAGAGGTCTTTTATATTTTAATAGAACAAAATGTGTAAACAGACCTAAATACTTTGACAAGTATAAAAGACTAAATATTTTGTGTGGCCTAGAATGCAGTTTTTTCATCTGTGCACACAAACATAGGCCATGTGGTTGCTCAAAACGCTGCCACACAGCTCACTGGTCACTACTGAACATTTAAAGTACAGTACATGGAGGACAAAATGAAAAATTCGTACAGATTTTTGCAACTGTCCTGTAATTCTGAGTCACCAACTACCGGTAGTCTTCCAGCAGTCGCAGCTCAGTGAGATAAGACCTGTGTTCATGTTAATGGGGGGCAGAGGAGGAGGGGGGTTGCAGGCTGGTCAGAAGTAATTTGATGTGTGGTCAAAACAGAGGGGCGAGGCTCAAAGCCCGATGACTGAAGAGCGGCGCTCACATTAACGAGTCAAGGCCATCAAGCTGGGTGGCATCAACAGATTGCATGAATGTGACCCTGGGTCAGAAGGAGTGAGCTCGATCTTATGGATCTAAGGGGGCCATAGTGGAGAAAACATAAGAATACACACACACATTCACACACACGCACATTCTGACTTCATTAAAATAAATAAATAAAAAAAAAAAAAAAAAAAAAAAAAACAGTTTAGGAGATTTAAATGCAACTTACAATGCTGGACAGTTCCCAGGTGTGAAGGGACTTGTTTGTCTCTGCTACATGCTGGATTTCTACCACTCAGCAGAAACTCTCAGCAAAGACATGTCATTCTTTAATGCACGGCCTGCAGGGGGAGAGCAGACGTTTAAAACTGCAGCTCTTGTCAGAGCTCTTATTTCACCAAAGTCACGCTCTTCAGTCACTCCTTTTGATGTTTGCATGTTAATAATTTAGATCAGTTTGTAAAGTGCACTCTTAAAACGTGCAATCAAATGACAACCACTTTACTCACTTTCAAGAAAGAAAAAATTTAATAAATAAAAATCACTCACGTATGCTGCGTGTACTCAATAGATTCTACAACAGGGCTATTCAACTGGCGGCCCAGGGGCCAAATCAGGCCCACAGGTGAACTCAGTTTGGCCCATTAATGGGTTCATTTTTAAATAAAACTAGTTTCTAAACCATAAAACAAACTTATTTAATCACAATAACTGCTGATGTCTGGCCCCTGAGATCTAGGCTTTCAGTAACTGTGGCCCCCAACAGCCCTGGTCTATAAGATCTGTTAAAAAAAAACATGTACATCAACTTTTAGGGTCAACTTTGTCTTTTAACGAAATATTTCATGAACTACTGAATGGATTGGATGAAACATTCAGGAAATATTCAGCAGACCTATTTCTATAACTGACTAATTTTTGCTACAGTCACAATTGCAGAAAATTTAAAACAACAACGGTTATAACTCCACCGATTTTACAGATATTGAGCCAAAATCTGGTGTGGTAGTGGCTGAGCATTATCCCCAAAACATACTTTGAGTACTACACACTGCAACATACAAAGTATTTTTGCTTAAAACTTTGGCATTAAATAATGGCATGTCTGTCTGTTAGCAAAATATCTCATGAACCACTGGACATAAATTAGTGAAACTCTCAGTAGGCCTGTTGTGATAATAAATTAATTAATCACATGATAGATTAAAATGAGATTGATAATTTTAATTTATTGGCTTTCATGTTTCTTCTTATTGATTGCACATTTTTCATGTTTCTTCTTATTGATTGCACATTTTGTTTATAAAACTGGCAGTTTTGTCCATCTTCTTTATAGAAAACTAATGATTATTATTTGTTGAAGGACAATTTAGTTTACAGGCTCCATAACCCATACTGTTTTGGTTGAATGAAGTTTTTATTTCCATTTTATTTATTTATTTTGTTAATGGAGACTGAGAGTCCATTTTATTTTAGTTTTTGGTTGCTTTGTTTATTTTCCAGTTCCATTGTGTTCTTTTGAAATTAAAGTTAATTGATCTTGAATGTACTTGTGTTACATCATTATCATTACATTAGTTTAAAACGGTCTCCAAACAATATTATCGTTTATCGCAATCATTTCTGCAAAAATTAATTGCACAGCAAAATTTGTTATCGTGACAGGCCTAACTCTCATAAAGTACTTAGTGGCTCTACATTTCCAACGCATTGTCATTTGGAGTCAACACGTATCAAGATGGCAGCCACATCCAATAAACTTCAGCCAACTAACAAATGGATAAAACTCAGTTTTGCTGAAATTGAGCAAAAAAAAAAAAGAGTGGTTGTATCTGAAAATCAGTCACAACATACGCCAAACTGAACCTTTTTGTTCGACCCTTTGGGAAAACTCTTCCTCTTATCAACAAATTATGATTGAAAAACCTTTTCATCCTAATTTAACTTACACAATAGTTTGGTGTTACAAGTCTTAACACACCTTAACACATTCATAAAGTGAATAGATGCACTTGTGAGCACTCATGGACACAGGACTAAGAGGCTAAAAGTAAGGTGTTACCACACCGCCATGGCCTTGGGGCTATTTTCATTAAACACAGTCGAGTGTTTTAGTTTGTGGATGCGTGCGGCAGTTACTTTGACCCTTAGACAAAGTATTGTCTTGGCGCTCAGCCTCTGATATACTCCGATAGAGCACAAAGCAAAGTTCTCTTCGCCTGTCGGAGGGGGCTCCATCTGGGGTCCAAGTCCTCCAAGTGTACACAAGCCGGTTCAGCTCACATTCAACGAGCACGCTGGAGTTGAGTTTGTGAATGATTAGCCAACTTGACAAAGAGCTAAAAAACAATGAGTCAGAAAGAAGCATGTGTTTCTTTACCTGCCAGGAAGCCTAGTTAAAAAAACAAACAAACTGGTTTTAAGGGAAAAAAAAAACAAAAAAAAAAAAACGAGCTTGAAAGCACAACGTCATGGTCTTTTCCCCATCAACTATTTTCACCCTCTGCAAAATAATTTTATGATGCTTATCTATTTTTTCTTTTTGTTTGTTTGTTTGTTTTTTAAGACAGAAGATATGCATGAATCATAAATCTAACCATCACCACCTCAAGGTGCGTAATTAGGCCCTATTTTTTTTAAATTATGAGCTTTGAGGGAATGTTGACGTGTCAGTTTATTTTCTTAGAGCAGAAGCCTAAAATCAAAGAGGAATCAGTGGAATGGTTCTGGTTTTATGCAAATGAATTCATACACACCCCCTTTATGCTAAGATGCTATTGGTTACATGCAAAAAAATAGACTTTACTTTGCACGGAAACGCTGAATCATATATAACAAATTTTTTGTATTATATTTAAACTTTGAACAAATTTGATCGTTAATGGTTTGCTTTTTTTACCTTAAAGCATTATAACGTCGACTGTTTAGCTTGGTGACAGTTATAAAAATAGGATTAATAGTCAAAATTTCTTTCTCTTAACCAATTAGAATCATGCAAAAAAAAAAAAAGTTCACAATTTTTTATTAAAATCCTTAAAACCACGATACCAAATTAAACTCCAGATCAGAAAGTCAAAGCAGCAAAAAGTGAGAAATACGCTGATCCCTATCCTGGCTCCTTTTGTTTACCAATAAACAACATCACAATGCATCGTTTGCAACAGCCACAGGATAACGCTTTCATCCCTTCTTCTTGGCTTTTAAGTTTTCTCACATTTTAACTTAGCAGATCCTTCACGATAAAGTGGAATAACAGCTCCCAATGAGCATTTCCAATCAATAAAAACAACTTGCAAACGATTTAACTTGACACTCTGCTTTTGTCTGCTAAATAAACATTTACCAAGAAGCAAAAATGAATTTTTCCAACGATTCAGTTGAATTAAAACGTGCAGAATTAGCGTTTTCAATAAAATGACATAATACGATAAGTGAAGTTGTGAAAATAACTAATTTCACCTGATTGTTATTTTGATTGTATGCTAGAAAGACGCCCTGTTAGCATTAGTAAGGACCCATCAGACATGAGAAAACGGGGGATGGGGTTGAAGAAATGCAAGGAAAAAAAAGGACTAACATCACTTCACATTCTCTAATGAGGTGCTAAAAGCCCATATCATTAATGCTGCATGGGGGCCACATGGGGGACACAGCCACAGCTCCTGTACCTTCCATGAGTCCTCCAGCTGACAAGTCCTTCAATCCAGTGCAGTGACTCCTAAAATGTGCAGCAGGTCTTCAGATTTAGTCCATAATACATGTAAATCCTTCTCTGGGAGAACTGGTCCAGGCAGCCTGCACGCACGGACGTTTAGGCCTCCCCTCTGAAGCACCTATGTCATGATTCTCCCCAGAAAGAATCGGGAAATTCTCTGAGTAAAGCAGAAACCCCCTCTCTCTCTCTCTTTCTGCCTCTCTATCTCACTCACACGCAAACAAACACACGTCCACGCAGACCCCTCCCCCCCCTCTGCTGCACTCCTCCGTCCTGTGCCATTGGCCAAGAACGGAGGGAGGGACTCCCCGGGGGGCTCATTCATCTCACCCCTGCTGCCCCCCCCCCCCCCCAGCCATGACAGATGCTTTTGGGGGCCTGAGGAGATGAGGGTGTGCAGGGGGGTAGAACAAAGAC
>JARVGQ010001954.1:24813302-24823518 GCA_031762355.1 Hypsolebias martinsi | reverse complement strand
ATACAGTACTGTATGTATGAGGGGCCGTTTGGATGTATTTTCCGACTTACGGCAATTTTCGACATACGAACGGGCGTAGGAATGGAATTCGTTCGCAAGTCGGGGACTACCTGTAAAGGCACTGTTTTTGTATGATGACCCAGTGACAAGGATGTCTACACAGCAGAATTCATAGATTTGTGTGGGTCATTAAGATTGTATAACCATGTTTTAAGGTTTTGTTTTATTTAAAAAACTGTCAAGTTAAAGCACTACTACTTATGTGCTTTCACTTGTCGCTTGTAAAAGGGTTGAGTTTAGATTTGTGAAAATTTACAAATATGCACTGTTTGAGTGTTGTCATTGTGTTAGAGAGAGTAAATGTCATGAATGAATTTGTCATTAAACATAATCTAAGTTGAAGTGTTACATCATTTTCAGCCCCCTTTTTGGCATCTGCATTTGGTAGCAGACCAAACTGACAAAGACCATGCAGAATACTGTAATATTTTAATTCCATAGCAGAGAAAGCTATGTAGTCTCTGTAGGTCTAGGGAAAAAAAAAAAAAATTTTTATTGGCCAAATAAGTTTTAACATATTGGCATACTGGATACAGTATTGGCCAAAAATCCAATATTGTGCATCCCTATAAAAAAGTGAGATCTCTCCAATTCCAACTTGGCTTTGAATGTCACATTTGCTAATTTGTGCTTTTAGCTACTGTTTGGGCTCCATTATATTTTGGCTGCTCTTTTAGCCTTTAGGTACAGTTTTGCATTTATTCCTTTTAGCTGCTATTGAAAATAAAACTACAACACCGTAATATTTTATTTGTTTTAAAAAAAACACCTTTGTGTTCTTGCAACTAAGCATCAAAATATTATTTAAAAATTGCCAGTGTAAAGGTTACACAGTAGGCCTTAACACTCAATTCCAAAATTTTGCGTAATTCCCAATTTTTTGTTTTGTTGCACGGTCGTTGGCCTTATATTTTAATCTGACCGTCATTAGACTTCAGTATGAACTTTTATGGACCTGATGCAACCTGCATGCAGAAGAACTCATAAAGTCAAACATAGCACACTGTATTTACAGCTGTTGTGCAATCAGACCCAATTTAATTATTATCTGAATGCTTGTTTGGTCCAGACGGCAACAGACATTTGATTTTGACTTTTCCCGGCTACTCCAGTGCAGACTTGTACTTCTGGAACAGGAGCATCGTAATGAAGACAGAAACAAACTCAGGCATTGATCCCATCACGTTAATATCGATACAATCCGACACCACCATTCCTATAGATTCTCAGTCATCCGGGATATAATGAAATCAAAGAACAAAACAAAGGAACTGGATCTATTATGTAGCGGAAAATGTGTGGAGTTCTAAGATTTAAAGTGCACCAGGTTGGTATTATGTCAATTCTTGGATGCATGCGTATACCGGGTCTATAAATGATGTAAAGGTCAGATGAAATGTGACATGACCGTTCAGACTGCGGTCGCTTTGAAGAACTTCAGGTCTGTATCTGATTAGTATCACATATGAAAAAGGCCTGGATCAAATTAGAACAAATCAGAGTTGCCACGTTCAGACCATCACAGAGAAATGAGTCATGGAGGCCAAAAAAACAAGAAAGAACTAGATTTGGGCCACTTTTTCCTGCAACATGAACGTAGCCTATTAATATAAAAAAAAAAATATATATATATATATATTGTTTCTGTATTTAACGTTTTTTGATTTTATCATGTCCTGGATGACCGAGAATCTTCACCAGCATGTAGCCTATGTGAACCAAAGCAAAAGCATTTTAGTGACCCCTTTTTGGTGGTCAAATTTAACACTGCAGGGACTTATCTCCAACCCTGACAAAGCGACATGGGACAGAGATGTCTCCTTCAAGGCTGCACAGAGAGAAACCTAGGAGTGGCATCACGAGGCCTTACGTATACTTATCTCCTCCCAGATTAAGTCCCAATTGTTCATCAGGAACAAAGACAGGCAGTGAGAAAACCAGCCCCCCGAGGGACAGATGGTCAGCGTTCAGAGCCCCTCTGACCCCTACGGCCTTTAGTTTCAGTGACAAGGCTACGCGTGCTTTTAGCATCAAAGGCCACCCAGCTCATCTGTTAACAAAGACTTTAATTTTATTATTATTGTTTTGATTATATCTAACAGTTCTCGCTTTTAAATGGGTCCTCCTGAGGCTCAACGAGACTAATTTGCATAAGTAAAGGTTGAATTGAATCGAAAAATAACTAAAACTCCGGCATGAAAAGCTGCAGGTGATCCTTCAAGGAATGCAAAGCCATCACATAAATCCTAAAAAGCTACATTACAATTTATATTGTTGATCATTTTAGCTGTGACTTAAACAAAAAAAAAAACACATTTGCAACAGTAATGGCATTTAGCACGCTCTAAAAAGTTTAGAGGCATAACAAATACCCCCATTAGGACACCCAAACATGAGAAATAAATACAATAATTGTTGCAGAAATGCATTGCTTCTTTTCTGAATGACAAACTGCCAAATCCATCTTCTGCTCTCTGCCATCTGATCTGATTTCATGTGAGCTGCTGAAGCCTGTTTCAGCACCAAGCCTCAGGCAGCTGGAGTTTCCTGCAGACGAGCTTAAATGCGTGTTCTGTCTCCTGAACTGACATGGCTTTATTAACAGTGATTGATGGACGCAGGCTGCATTTTAAAATAAACAAATCCATTCACACCAGAACTGACATTAACCTGTGGCTCCCGATGCAAAACCAACAATAACCCCACCGCTTACAGTCAGCGCACACGGACTGTGTTGCACAACAAATGAGGAAAAACGGGTTTTTTAACGTAACGTGGTTGAGTCTGAAGACAAACATGAAGTTCGCTGACACTTTGGAAGTGAGTGTGACAAACGGTGGCCTGCTTTTCCACAATTCCCTGCGCCTTTGACTTGTTTCCCGTTTCCGAGTAGCTGGAGAAAGTTTAAAGGCGCGCAGACAGACCACCATAAAGACAGCAGGGACGAGACGCCGTCGTTCGTCGTGCGCAACATTTGTCAACCAGAAGTTGCTTAAAATAATAATAATGATTAAAAAAAGGCAAAGCGAAGCAGTTCCTGATTACTTGAGCTCCTACCTTTTCAGCTGCGACGCGCGTTAGAGGCGGCCATGAAGAACAGGGGCTGTGGGGGGAGCTGAGTCCGACTCCCGACATCGATGCTGCGCTGGACACAGCTGATCTGCGCAGCCCGGTGACGTCACGGCCGTACTGTACGTCTGCGTCACCGCAGGAAACTCCGCGCGCGCTCTGGAAAACGGGCGCAAAAAATACCACGCAGCCAAAACAGTTCCCTATCCTTTGCAAGTAGACTAAAATTAATCAAACAAACTAGGCAAACCAGAGGAATTTGCATTTTGTGGCTAAACTGTTTGGCTAATGTTTGCTTGTAGCTTGTGTTGCTAATTTTAGCTTATGTTTGCTTAAACTAACAATTCGGTCTTCAAAAAAGATTCAGCAGAACCGTAGCTGCAAGCTTAAACAGCAAAACAATAAATATAACGTGAAAATTAACCCTTTTAATATAAGCTAGAATAAGAAATACAATATAAAACAATAAAAAGCTGAAACTACAAACCAAAACTAAAACTTGAAACTCATAGCTACAAGCTAAGATAATCTTACCAGTAACTGCAGGCTAAAATGACCAAAACCATAGCTACAACAAGCTAAAATTATCCAAACTGTGACTATAAGCTAAAACGAACTCAAATAGCTCCAAGCTGAAATGAGCAAAACTTTAGCTACAACAAGCTAAAATTATCCAAACTGTAACTATATGCTAAAATGAACTTACATAGCTCCAAGCTGAAATGAGCAAAACTTTAGCTACAAACCGGAAAGATCTAAATCACAGCTAAAGCTTAAATTGCCAAAAGGCTAGCTAAAATAGATTAAATTGTAGCTAAAAGAGCATAGAAAGACAAAAACAGAACAGGTATATTGGAGATTTTAGAGAGAATAACATTTTGAAGGTATTCCTCTGATCTCATTGCATCTCTATGACTATTAATAATTAAAATTAAATATTTTGAAAGGCATCACGTTACAAATACCAACAGTCACAGCATATTATTTCTGGTCGAGCAAAACGTTTTTGGTACTGGAATGGGTAAAATAACACAAAGTGTTCAGAATAGATAAGAAGTATGGATGTAACTATACATAGGAATACAATACTGTATTGTAAACTCAGACCCATCAGACACACAATAATCTAGGAGAATGTTGTTTTAGGGAGAAAAAAATCCAGTCATTTGTTTTACTGATTACAATGGGAGGCTTTCATGAACATATACAGGAATATCCTTCTAATTTCTTTAAACTTTTGAGAAATCTACCTGTTGGCCACATCCATATATAAATATATGGGTTAATGTTGTAAACTACATCCTACAAATGACCTAAAATAACTATTTAGATCAAAATTGTTGACAAAATTAAAGACTTTTATTCGCTTAATGCCAAAAGGTTTTGGCGTAACTTGTAAAACACTGCCCTCTGTTGAATAAGAATGGCAACATCACAGAAATATCACAGAAAACTACAGGTCTAAACTCTGCTAAACTCTGAGTATGTAATACATTTATTTTTAGTTAAATATTGAAGATTTTTTTCCCTTTCTTAAATGTGTAGCAAACAAATTAAGTTATTGATTAGGTTATGTTTCCCTATAGACAATTATGTAGAAAAACGTGTAATTTTCTCTAAATAACCAGTGGCCAAATGTCCTGTTTTGTAGCCAACGAAAAGAAAAATACATTTTATGATTTAAGAAAAAAAAACACTTTTGAGAACAGCAAATGTCAATGTTTATTTGATGGCTATTTTTCTTTGATGAAATCCTAACGTTTACGCTAAAACTTTTGACTACAACTTCTATGAATTCTTCCACTGCGCAATCAGCGTTGCGCATGCGCAGTACGTGACATTTTTATGAAGCAGCTTCTCCGGGGTGTTTGAACAGGAAGGCGGACATGTTGGCCGTTCTGTGTGAGAAAATTGTGCACAGTATTCGATTTTTTTCCGAAAAGTAACATACGTTATGCTTGATTTATTTTTTATTTATACTCTCTTTGAGAATTACAACCGTTTGGACGGGGAACAATCATTGACAGTGCACGGGACGCAGCGGAAGGACTACCGTTTAACGTTGAAGCGACTCCGTGTTTAAACTTCGAAATTTGGAAGAAGCAGAAGTTTTTTTCCACCACCACTTCTACTTTTGAGCTGTCAAATTCTCGTTTTCAGCAAAGGGCCTGGCGTAGATATGGAAACGGTTCAGGACTAATTTTTTTTTTCTCCCAACTGCTTATTTTCTAGAAGACATCGTATTTACTTTTTAATTGCCTTTTGTTTAAACGTTTAAGCGCTTATCCTCAGTGGCATCCTGCGGAGGTTGTCTAATCTGTCGCCGCATTTATCTTTGACACTGAAGTTGTTTGCCACTCAAACTGGGACAAACATCTTCCCGACCAGGAAAATGTGGAATGTTGGCTGAGATCTTAATGCCTTCATTGTCTATGAAAACACGAGGACGAGGATGCATTTTCTTTGAAGTGAGGTGTAAAGTTCACACGAAGAAAGGGACACTTGGCTAGCTAAAGAAGCTAGCTGCCTCGCCAGTGGGCTGTTTTTGTTCGTGATAACCCAACGCCGGGACTGAGTTTTGACAGCAAAATGTCTTCTGCCGAAAGTATGGTGGCTCGATTTGAAAAAATCGATGCCATGTTGCAAGACCCCCAGTCGGAAATAAACACGGATTGTCTACTGGTAAGTTTGTAGCTTGTTAGCTAGAGCCAGGTAGCTAACGCTATTCGGGGTCAGTCTACTCCTTGGAACAAATTCTTTCCGAGTTTGTCTGAGGTGTCACTGAAGACATTTTTGGTAATTTATTTAATAATCTTATTTTAGCAGTTCTTTTAAATCTCAGATTTTATTTTTGCTTTCAATGTGTTCTGAATCTGTTGTTTAAACACTTGTTCATTATGCTTTCTCATTTTGATTGGTCTTAAGGCAATGCAAATGACTAACATTATACTGCTTGAGTCAGGTGGTTATTTTGCCTCTTTATGTCTCATTTTAGACACTGTGTATTGTAGAGGTCTGATTAATCAGTCTTTTATAGTCTATTATGCATCACTTGTAGCCTTTTTGTATTTCTTGTAGGTAACTTTGCATGTGATTGTGCTCTGATATTTTGTAGAATATTAACAAGAACCCCCTGGTTCTGTGGTTCCAAGTCAAATGGCTCATTTGATGATTTGGCAATGTCTAGTAAAACTATCTTAGATAAGAAAATCTACATGTATTGTTAGTTGTTTTATTAATTTAGCATGTTAAAATAGTATAAATACATGAAAAGCTAAACGGTGTTTTATTAGAATATAAAATGACTACTGTTATTCTCCACAGATAGGCACACACTGTAATTACACACACACACACACACACACACACACACACACACACACACACACACACACACACACACTAAGTTATGTTTAGTAGTTAAAGCTGTTTTCATCAGTAGATTACAGCTAATTCATTCTAGTAATGTACAGTCATTGGGTGTTATTTGGACCATTAATGACCGACTATCAGTAATGTTTTGTCTGTGTACAAGTATTTGAACATCATATAAAGTGATAAAATAGCTTCAGGCCTGTTGTAACCTGCAGCCCTCCAGCTGCATCAAAGCTTTTTTTTCCCCTTGCCTTGACTGCTTCCTGTCTAATTGGTGTCAACCTGTGAATTGCCTCTTTAGTAGGAGGATGGCAGCTGCTGCCACATACTACACTTTTAACTCCTTTGGGTTTTATTGTAACAATCTTTACAAACTCGCTCACAGTTGAGGGGATGGCAGTGAAATCTTGATGTGTCAGAGGTTTGTTGATATCAAGAAAAATGTCAGCTTGGGTGACAGTGGCGCTATGCGTTTTCACAAAAGATATGTGATTCAGGGACAGTTATGTTCTCACATTTGTTGTGATTCATTTCAAGTTTTATGAGGATGAATAGATTAAAAATATTACCTTACTCAGTGTATCGTGCGACTGACACTAAATTTGAATTTGCTTTTGTGAATATGTTTTTTCAATGTGTTCAACACTCAAATTTGCAATGAATGAGTGTTGGTTATGGATCTTTCCTTTCAAATATGTTTTATTCTTATAGTACAACAACAACAATTGAAGTTGTAATTGGAAGAATAATTTCTAAGTGGAAAAAAATATCACGTGAGCTGTTTGGGAAAGGGAGTTTGTCCTAATACCCCACCCACGTGTCTGAGTTGTAGTGTTTGTTATGAATAAGCTGCTGTAGATTGCCTTTTGAGAACACATGCATAAGTTGCAGAAGAAGGCTATTAAAGTCACCTAAAAGTCCACACGCTCTGCATTTTTAAAAGCCTGTAGCGATAGTTCCCACTGGCAGCCACACACAACGGTGTTGTTTATCTTTTTATTTTTTTCCCCATCCTGCAATCGCTCCTGATCAATGAATGGCGGCTTTTTGCTGGGTCTCTTTCTGCCACCATGCAACTCCACCCACAGCTTAATAAAATTCCATGTTAATCAAATAACCTCTTGTGTTTGACTGGCCTGGAGTTCCCTGCATGTCCCAAAGCCATTCCGCATGTCTGGAGAGAGTTGAAAACAGGCAGGCAGCTCTGAGGTAGTTGGGTGTGGGCACTGCTTTCTTGCCATAAACCAAAATTATGTGGACTGAAGGGTAAAGAGTCGTGTTTCCGAGGGCTGTGAATCAGGACATTTAACTCATAAAGCTTCCAACATGCTTGGCTATGACTAATGGATTTCATCAGAATGCACAATTCAAGCCTTTATTGGCAACCTTTCTTTTGCTGCCACAGCATTTGGTTTGAAGTATTGCACTGCTAGTATCAACTTTTCCCTGAAGGCTCTGTGTTGTGTAAAGAAAAAAAACATTTAGCCTGTACTTTACCAGTAGTCTGTGGGATACCAGTATATCATTTTCTAATGAAAAATCCAATTATATCTTCTTTGACATGTTTGGAAAAATTAAGTAAAACACCTTGCTGTTAGATTTTACAACCAATCTTTAATTTTATTGCAACTATCATGGAAAGTTGAAGCTTGAAAATGATAGAATAACTGTTATATTGTTTTGTACTGTTTTCAACTTGCTTGCAAGTTATAGGTCTTAAAAAGTGAGTTGGACTTACATATGTCACCTGTTAAAGTGGTAGCTGGTATTTCAATAGAAAACCTCAGCTTATATGTTACTGAGCAATAAAGCCAGCAGCAGACATACTTTTGTAGAAAATAGTTTCCTTTTAGTAGCTTTATTACACTTTTCTGCATCAATAAACTTAAGTTTTAAACACATCACTCATAGTAGAAATTCCTATTTTTGATTTATTCACTCAGTAAAGCCTACATAGAAGACATAGTTTTGCAAGTGCACTTAGCTGTTGAGTGCACATTTGATCTCACTCATAAAACATTTGGTCCCACTCATAATATGGTATATTTGCAGTGGAAAATTATACACAGAATGTCATGTTGAGAAATGTCGCATACTGGTATTATATGATAAAACAGGGAAATCTATTAAACTAAAACAAAACATGACCACAGCATCTTAAACAATTGATGCTAAACCAATTACGCTTTAAAGCAATGGACATGTTCACTTCAATTTTTTTTAGTAAAACCAAAAACTATCACTCACTGTAACCAAAGTTAATAGCACCTTGTACAGCTACAGTTTTTGTTTTGTAAATACACATCTATATATGACTAAAAGCCATTGTTATTCATTCAACCTTTATTTAAACAGGTTAGTCTCATTGTGTCATGAGGACTCATTTACAAGAGAGACCTGTATGATTGTTATAGTTGTTACTATCTTAAATACCATTGTTGTCTTTACTGTGCAGCGAGTTGGTCCTGCCGTCTGCTAACGACACGTTTCACACACAAAGTCATGTTATGTTAGCCCCTCTTATCTTAATGTGAAAATGTACAAGCAGAAAAGTCTTCCCGAGTACCCCGTTGCTACGTGAGCATTATTGTTGAAGCATAAGTCGTTTCAGTCCCTGTAGCAAGTTATTTTTTTGCATTGTTGCAAAACAAAGCAATAACAAGATATTGGAACCCTTTCTTTGTACTAACAGTGAAAGAAGAATTTGCGCTTGTGCATCACGTAATGAGGAATATATGGGTGTGCTCCAAATATAGATGCAGCTGATTGGAACAAGTGGACTTTCCAGTATCGTCGGTGATTGCAACAGCCTGACAGTTTACAAGGACACAAATATAAGCGACACTCACAAAGGCATTCAGGTTCTGAACTGTAAACATGCTGTATATAGTTATAACTGATAACTAAGTTCTTGTAATTGAATTAACCCATTAAACACATTCACTCACGAACAGCTTGATTACTGTAGTTTACAATGTAATCACAGTCCACGCAAATTGGTATAGAAGATGAAAAATGTCTGCTGTATTGGTTATAGTGCACATGGATTTATAGGCTTGTAATGATCTAATTTTAATTTTCCTTTATTTTCTTCCCTGGAAGCAACATAACTGTTAAATAATGTGTACTGAAATATTATTTTATTTTATTTTTTTTGTTTATATTGGTAACCAAAATGCATAAACCAGTAGTTTAGACCTTGATTTGAAAAATCTGGTGAAGTTATAATCAGCATTTGATCTGCTTCTATTGTCAGAAAGGTTCAATTATAAACTGCTCCCCTCAGCCTTTCAGTTATGGGAACAACAATTGGCTGAGCTATTTGTAGCTCTGCATGACCTCAACTGAGTGATTACATTCAGGAATGCATACTAAAATGATCTAGTCATATGTAAGCTGAGATTTGTTTCTATTTTTTTTTTCTCCTTGAACTTTGTTTTTCTGCATTGTATCTGTGTTCAGAGGGCTATCTGCCCATGTCTTGGTTGATGAGTACTGAATTGTTACATACAATGGGTATTCATGTGGATGAGGCAGTGTTTGGCAGCATGAGATTTTTATTTAGAGCTATACACATAGCATAGTCAAGATACACAATTTTTAAAAAATACTTGATTTGACTTTTTTTGTATATGTGTATCCTGATGCATGCTCAATAATCCAGGTAGAAAAATCTAAAAAAGCTAAGTCTGGTCCTCTGGACATTCAAAAA
>JARVGQ010001954.1:24776928-24790152 GCA_031762355.1 Hypsolebias martinsi | reverse complement strand
GGTATTTCCTCTCTCCATAGGAAAAGAACAGTGTGGAGATAGACCTGAACTACAAGCTGAAGACCTTCCAGCAGCGTCTGGAGCAAGAGCAGACTGAACACAGGGTGACACGGGCACAGCTCACAGACAAATATGAGTCTATTGAAGAAGCCAAGTCAGCTGCCATGAATGGTATGCCAGCCCCATGCCCGAGCATGCCCTCTCCTTTTTCCTTTTTCTCTTCTTTTTTAGGTTATTTTCATCAGGTCCTTTTTTCTTTTCCTGAATTGCCTTAAGTTTTTATGACCTTTTTTCCACATTGGCTCATGTGACAGTTGGTGTGTATCTTATTTCTCACCCAGTCAGTTTTTTTCAGCTTCATTTTTCTTTTATATCTGATCTAAAGACACCTTGAGGTGCTGTTCGGGTTAGAGGAATTCTAGAAGTGCAAGCCAGTGAGCATGTCGGGACATTGGCTCATTGCATATTAAAAAAAAGAATATATTCAGAAGAAATCTCACCGTTTATTATAAATGTATTTTTTACTTTGTGATCATAGAAGACTGTTAATTTTATCTCTGTTCTCCAGCTGTTCAGCAGAAGGTGGCAGAGGAGACGGGAGCGAGGATGAGAGCGGAGAGCCGGGTCCTGGAGGTAGAGAAGCAGTGCTCCATGTTAGAATTCGACCTTAAGCAGTCGGTGCAGAAAATCGAGCAGTTGATGAAACAAAAGGAGAGGCTGGAAGATGAGGTCGGTAAAAATAAATAAAAAAGCTTGTGCACATACTCCTGTCGTGCTTGAGCTTCTACAATTCTTCCCTCCTCAGGTGAAAAATCTGCAAATACAGCTGGAACATGAGTCAAGTAAGCGAGTCGTCGTTCAGAGTGACCTGAAGACCCGCATGCAGGACGTGGACCGTCTGAGGTGTTCGGAGAAGCAGCTGAAGCAGGAGATCAACACAGCGCTGGAGAGCAAACGCTCCCTGGAGTTCCAGCTGGCACAGCTGACCAAGTACGTTTCTGAACTTTATGACACCATCATAATAATACTTTAAATATAACACTTTTATTTATATCTTGTTCAGAATATTTCTTAGGAGGCTCAGAAACAATGTCAGTAGCTCCAGCCAGAACTTTTAATATTGTCAAACTGGAACACTAAGTAGTAATTCTCTTAAAAAGTTAATGTGTAAATTGCTTTCCAATTGCCTGTTATTTTCAAATAAGTGCCATTATTCCAGCTTAAAGCTTTAATCTGCCAAAGCTCTTCCACAACAGCCTTTTTTTTTTCCCGCATAAGGATTAGTCCTGCTCCATCCACTTATTCCCTGATCCTCTTGATCAGCTCATTGGACTAACCGGGATGATTTTGGACACTTTGCTTTTGTTTTTTTTTTGGTTTTTTTTAAACAGTTGCTTAAAATGTTTTTAAACTTGCTACATTTTCTAAGGAAGTAAAAATACGACCTGGTTCTTGTTTGGTTGATGTTTCCAGACAATACAGAGGCAACGAGGGACAGATGAGGGAACTTCAGGACCAGCTTGAAGCTGAGCAGTATTTTTCTGTAAGTATGAGCTAACATGTTTCGGGGGTCTCCTGATTTAATTTCAGAAGTTTAAACCTGAACTTTTCTGTCTTTCTCAGACACTTTACAAAACTCAGGTCAAGGAGCTAAAAGAGGAGCTTGAGGAAAGGAACCGGCAGGTACAAGAAGCACAAAAAAGGGTGCAGGATTTGTTGAGTGAAAGGTAAGAGATAAAATGCTTTTCATCCCTCTTGCAATAGACAGTAGTCCCTCGTTTTCATAGGGGTTACGTTCCGAACCCCCCCCCCCAACCCCCCAATAAGTGGAAATCCGCAAAGTAGGGACGTTATATTTATTTGAGTACAGTATTTTTATATATTTTAAGGCTTTAAAAACCCTTCCCACTCTCTTGCAACCTTCTAAACTCTTCATCCTACATCATTTTAACATGTATATGTACTGTGTATAATAGTGCAAAATGTTGGGCCCCTCGGGGGCTCTGGGCCCCTGAGCAAGGCCCTTAACCTCCACCATCTGCTCCCTAAACAGGTCTCTCTTGAAAATGAGTTTTCGTGGCTCAATGAGACTACCTGGATAAATAAAGGGTAAATGAAAAAAAAAATACTTTCCAGCTCTGCACAACACAGTGGTTCGGTTCCGGTCCGTCTCAGCAGACCTACCCTGCCGGTTCTGGTCGGCTCTCTGCAACACTTGAGCACCAAAACGCTTTTGGAGGGAGCCGACCTTCGGATGACCAGCACAGGACCAGACGGTGACTGGATCGAGCCCAGATCCGGATGAAAAAATCCCGGTGGGCGTGGGAGAGAACGCCGGACTGGCGGGCGGCACTCTGATTCACTGATGAGTCTGGAGGTCCAGTTCTGGTCCGGTTCTGGTCGGCTCTCTGCAGCCGCTGGACGCCCAAGTCACTATGAATAAGGGCCAAACTTTTTCGGATCGGATCAAAACTTTCCCTCCATTTCAGCAGAAGGCAACGGATGGAAGCACAGTTGCTTCTGGGTGGGGCACTGTTGGCTTCTGGGAAATGTAGTCCTCTTGAGTGGCGATAGTGTAGGTGTATTGAGAGAAAACTACAAAATGGCGGCGCCTGTCCAAAGTATTTTTTCGTTAACTTTTTACTGTATCCAGTACTGTCCCAGTCACACAAGTAATAGTAAAGTTGACAGTCATGTGTCGTGTACATTTTTTTCCTCGTATACAATCTTACTTTGAAAAACCACAAAATAGCGAGTCCGTAAAAGTCGAACCGCGAAGTAGCGAGGGACTACTGTAGATTATAATCTGAGTGTGTGGATGTTGGTTTGCTTCAGTTTTTAATAGATATGGACTAACTAGTTCACACTTCGTCTTTGCTACAGGGACTCCCTGACTGCTCAGCTGGATCTGACAGTAACCAAGGCCGAGTCCGAGCAGCTTGCTCGGGGCCTTCAGGAGGAGCAGTATTTTGAGCTCATCCAGGAGAACAAGAAAGCAGCAGCCAGGCACAAGCAGGAGGTCGGGGAAAAGGAAGCCACTATTGCTCGGGTGAGGAGAACCCTAAAGGCCTTCTTTTTGTTAAAAAAAAAAAAAAAGTTCAGTTTTACTGTTTGAGCTTTATGAGTGAAGAAGTGATTTTCCAATTTCTGTGCAGCTTGAGGAATCCAATATAACGTTAACCAAAGATGTCGAGAACCTCAGCAAAGAGAAAGCCGAGTTAAGTGAGAAGCTTCGATCTCACGAGGAAGGTATTTTAAAACTGCTGGACTTTATCTCCTTGTTATATAAGAATAGGTTTTTGCAAACAGAGTTTCTTTTCTCTCAAAGTCTATGAAGCACAGAGGGAAGAGCACATAAATGCAATCAAAGCCAACTACGAGAAGATCCTCAATACAGAACGTACTCTGAAGATTCAGGTAAAGACATAAATCTCACATGAGAATTTAACACTCCGCGTCTTTTAGCTGATTCTTTGCACTGGTTCCATCTTCTGCCCTCCGTCAGGCGGTGAACAAACTGGCAGAGATCATGAATCGTAAAGATATGAAGCTGGACCAGAAGAAGAAGGGCAGTACGGCGGATCTGAGGAAGAAGGAAAAGGAGAACCGCAAGCTTCAGCTGGAGCTTAATCAGGAGAAAGAAAAGTTTAACCACATGGCCATCAAATACCAGAAAGAACTCAACGAGATGCAGGCCGTGGGTTATCGCCGCGATAAACTCAAGTGTAGTCTGATGATCGAGGGCGGTGACTGGTTTTAAACACGACGTTCTCGTCTTACAGCAACTCGCAGAGGAGTGCACAAATCGCAACGACCTGCAGATGCAGCTCGACAGCAAGGAGAGCGACATCGAGCAGCTACGAGAGAAGCTGAACGATCTGCAGCAACGGATGGAAAATTCCAGCATCACGAGCTTGCAGACCGATGAAACGGACAGTAACATCGCAGGTATGTCTCCTTTTCTTCGTTCAACACATCGTCTTAAATGACTCGTGATTTTCTTTGTAACAAACCTGGAGTAAGCATTTTGAACGATAATTGTCGTGTCGCCTCAGGTGACACAAAGCTCTTGCTGAAACACGTCGAATTCCTCCAGTTTTTATATTCCGAGTATAATTTCTTGCTTTCAGGCGTTTAGAGCAGAGTCATTAGCATTTATTTCCTCAATGTTTTACACACGTACTTACAAAAAGCTGAGCCAGTAAGTGATTTTTAATTCAAGCTGCTGCGCTTGTTTGCATTCAAGATCTGAAATAATCTTGTGTATAAAACGTGAATGTACGTTGTGTTTTCATGTGTTTGTAGTTAAATCACTCTCTCTTATTTCCCTCATGCCCAGTTGGTTCTCCTTGCTCTTCCTATCTTTGTAACTCCCATTCCTTTTCCTCTGTGAGTAACTCTGGACGAGCCCATCTTGCCGCCCCGTGCTGCAGCTGTTGTGTTTTGTCTTGTTTTCCCGTGAATCTATATTTATTTTTTTAAATGACGTATGTTTTTTTTTTTTTTTTTTTGCCAGAGGTGCTACAGTTATGGGATGAAAACCCAAAACAGTTTTGAAAGGAGCTGGAGGGATTAGGAGTGGAAATTAAGTTATTAATGAGGGATCTGAGAGCAAGCTCAGTATCACAAGGCCGCTGCTAGCAGCAGAGTTTACAGGCGTGACGACACCCTCTGACTTTTAGCACGTCACTATCAGCACCTTAAAAGAGCTGCTCTTACTTCACGGCACTGGGTTCTTTGAACTCATAACACTCTTGGTGTGTCTTTGTCAGCATGTTGACCAAAGGTTCTGCTTGTTTGGTCGCGGAGACTTCCCTCACTTTTCGACGAGCCCCTTTAAGTTCACAAATCCTGTGATGCTTGTGTTGTTCCAGCTGCATGCACTTACCTTTAAAGTGATGCCACCAAGTAATGCAGAAGCCTAACCTGCAGCGCACCCGTTTATTTCTGTAACACAACTTTGAACTAATGAATTTTTTTTTTAAAGAGTTAACTTTACTTATTCTCTTCCTGCATGGGGTTTCTACAGTCCTGTGTCCTGCTCCAGTGCGGTTTCTTAAACTCCCTGAGAAGTTCAAATAAAAGTAGTGTGCTAGTATAACCTTTGACTTCTGTTTTTCTCCCAGTTGAGTTTGGACTTAATTGCTGCATGACTTCCTTCCAGTATCTTTAAAGTCGCTGCGCTTTTGTTAATTCTTCAGCGTTTTCCTTCACAGAATCCAGACTGGAAGGTTGGCTGTCCATTCCTAATCGAGCTAACATCAAGCGATACGGATGGAAGAAGCAGGTACGCTGCACGATTTCAGTTTTAAAAACAGTTTTAAAAACATGTGAAAAACTGACAAACTCGAGCTGTGATCCTGGATAAGAGCTAAATCAGACGTTTTATTTCGTTATTATTTGCAGTATGTGGTGGTGAGCAGCAAGAAGATTCTGTTCTACAACGACGAGCAGGATAAAGAGCAGTCAAACCCCTCGATGGTACTTGATATTGAGTAAGTGCTTCCTTCCATGGCTCCTCTTTGCATATCTCTGAACTCGACAGTTTTAGAAGTTTGAGGTTAGTTGGAGCAACTGAGAAACTGAAGTTTGTCATGTTGTGTTTTCTCGTGTAGTAAACTGTTTCATGTGAGACCAGTCACACAAGGAGACGTGTACCGTGCCGATACAGAAGAGATTCCTAGGATATTCCAGGTAGGAGGGGGCCCTTTAACCCCTTCTTGTCCCTGACTTATTCAGTCTCAGATTCTGCTCCAGGTCTTGGCAGAGTTTCTGATAACCCGCTTTCTCTGCTAATTCAGCTCTTGTACGCCAACGAGGGAGAGTGTAGGAAAGACGCGGACATCGTAGAGACCGTCCCTCAGGGCGACAAAACCAACTGTCTCCCACACAAAGGCCACGAGTTCATCCCCACGCTGTATCACTTCCCTTCCAACTGTGATGGCTGCTCCAAGCCTCTATGGCACGTCTTCAAGCCGCCGCCGGCCCTCGAGTGCCGCCGCTGCCATGAGAAGTGCCACAAGGACCACCTGGACAAAAAGGAGGATATTATGAGACCCTGCAAAGGTGAAGTTCCATCTTTTGTGCTGGAATTCGTAATCACAAACATAAGATTTTTTTTTAGTGTGGCTAATATCTGTTGTTTAGCTGATGCTGAGGCCAAAGTGTTGTAATATTAATATGAATACAGTTATTGTCAGAGTCAGAGTTTCTTTGTCATTCGTCATTATTTGACACTATTTGTCATCATTTGTCATTGTATGACTGTTTATTGGGATCATTTCTCTTCCATACGTTTTTGGGCACATTTCTCGTCCCGTGGTTTTCAAGCCATTTCAACAAATCATACATCGAATCGAAACGTTGAGCTTTTTCAGGACTGCTATGACTTTTGGTATTGGTGCATCTTTAGCCTTTTTTTTAATATTTAGCCTCTTCTGCCTTTTTTTTCTCATTGAAAATGAATTGAGCTCATTTTATGTCCTTCAGATCTGTTTACAACCTTTTTCTGCTCCTTTCACATTTTGTTCTGCTTCAGCTTCTTTCAGCTTCCTTGTTCAAAATTAAATGTTTTTTCAGCTACTGGTACTTTCAGCTAATTCAGCTGTTTTGTGCTCCTTTCAGATTCTTTCTGCTAACAAAAATGTTTTTGTGCTTCTTCTGACTACTTTCTGCTCGTTTTATCTTATTTATGCAAGTCTCAGCTTTTTCTATTTCTTCTGCTATTTACAGGTAACTGTTTTTATGTTAGTTTTAGCTTTTTCAGCTAATTCTACATTTTTTGCACTCATTTAAACATTTTTAACCTAATTCAGCAAAAAATTTGCTCTCTCCACTTCTGGTAATTTAAGCTTTTTTTCTGCTTTTTTAGCTACTTTTCAGCTGTTTTTTGTTGTTGCCAATTTAAGCTTTTTTTCTGAAATATCTACTTTTTTGTGCTCATTTCTGCTTCTTTCAGCGTAATTTGGGCAAATGTGTTCTATCTGCTTTCTTCTGCTAATTTAATCTTGTTCTACATTTTGTTTTTGCATTTTTTAGCTAATTTTAGCTGTTTTCAGATAAATTCAAGTTTTTCTTGGTAATTTGGAGACTAACCTGTATAAATAAAGTTTGAACAAAACTTTTCTGCTAATTTCAGCTTGTTATGCTCTTTTCAGCTTTTTCCTGCTAGTTTCAGATTTTTTTTTGTGCTATTTCAGCAACTATTATCTATTTTTATGCCAATTTGAGCTTTTTCTTGTATTTCCACATTTTTAACTAATTTCATCACTTTCCACTTCCTTCCGGTAGTTTAAGCTTCTTTCTGCTTTTTCAGCTACCGTTCCAACTTTTTTTTTTTTGTTGTTGTTGTTGCTAAATTCAGCATTTTTTAGCTAATTTCCTCTTTTTTCCCCCCATTTCTGCTTATTGAAATGTAAGCAAATTTCAAGTTCTTTCTACTTTCTTCTGCTATCTTAAGCTTGTTCTTCTTTCTTTGTTTTTCATTTTTTAATTTTTTAGCTAATTTCAGCTGTTTTTCAGCAAGTTCTTCTGCAGTAAGCATTCACAGTGCATTTTTGCAGGAAATGCAGTTTCTCTAGTTTAGTTTTCTGCTACATGTGGAAACCTTTTTTGTTGCTGCATATGAAAATGACTAAATATATTTTTAGCATCAGGACATTTGAAGTAGGCTTCAAATTTCACATCGTCCTTCATAAGCTGAAGCAACATTACGGAACATCTGTGACCCCGTGTGCTGTTCTCCACAGTAAACTATGACGTGACCTCTGCCCGGGAAATGCTCCTGCTGGCTCTGACTCAAGACGAGCAAAAGAAATGGATCGGCCACCTTGGGAAAAAGATTCCTAAAACCCCACCACCGTTTACTAGAGCCTCGCCCCGTTCCGTGTCCGTTCGCTCTGTATCCAACCAGTCCATGCGCAAGAACCCTAAAGGCAATACAGGGAAACTGAGGTAACTTGACCCTTTATATTTTAGAGCTTTGAAAACTTATTAAAAGTGTGATTGCACATGCTTCACAAAGATATTTTTACAGAGGTTAATGTAGCTGCATAACATTTTCTTGGGCAGTAAGTGAAGATGTGCTGCAGCCAGATTTTATTTAATTTTTTTCTAAATCTCAGCTCGACGGCTGAGATGTGAGGTCCGTCACGTGACTTGCTCTTTGTTTCCTGTGTTGTAGCCGAGCGCAGTCCAGCCTCCAAGCAGCAGACACAACATCCAGCACTTGTTGACAGGAACCTCTTCATAAAGTGTTGTTTTTTTTTATTTTTCAAACCGTTTTTTTTTTTTTTTTTTTTGTCTAAATCTTTAAACCTGTGTATTTATTAATCGTCTCCCTGGGTGTTTCTAACGTGAGACACTTCTCGCTTGGTTAGCTGGTTTACTCCTGGGCTCTGTGCAATTCACACTTGGGATTTTTCTAATTGGCACTAATATGTTCCTGGGTTCATTAACTGGCTTTATAGAGTTTGCAACGTTATGTGGAATTATCCAGGTTAAGTAATTTTTTTTAGTTAACCTGTCAAATGTAATGCAAAGTTGCTGTTACAATCTCTATGAAGCAGCTTCTCTGTCACATTGGGTTACTAACACATGTAAAGATAACATATTGTCTTTTACTGGATACTCTTTCTTTGTTTCTTTCAGCTAACCATCTGAATCATTGGGATTTTTTGTGGACTTTTTTCTTCTCATCTACAAAAATGGAAAGCCTGTACCTTGTTGAAAATGTATAATGAAGACACATTAAATAACTAATGACAAGCCCTGGAAAATTGCACCCCAAGGCATCGTGGACTTTAAAAGACTTGACTCTACACCGTTCATCAGCCTTCATAAACGTCACCCATCCAGCTCAGCACACCTGCAGTTCTCAATTTCAACCAGAAGATGGCACACTTGACCAGACTCCAGGACAGACAACAGAGACTGAAGGACTCGTGACATGATACATTCTGTATTTCATATTTTTCTAAAAGGGGAAAATTGAAAGGGGGAGTTCATCTGGACTCCTGTAAGCATGTTTTCAGTTTAAGGTACTGTCATACAGGGATTGTAGATCCGCAGTAAACGATCATCTCTCAGGAGTAGAAATATCTAAGACATTTATTTCCCCATTTCTGACAGATCTTTGAGCTAAATACTTTTTTTTTTCCTTCCATTTCCTGCTAAAAATGACTGATGCCTTTGTCTAACTTCTCTGGCCTTTTTGCCTTTTTTAAGTCACTTTGCAACTCTTATCAGGTTTGGGACAGCATATCAGGACATGACTACCAGATGTTTTTCAGTAAGGACCATGCAAGATCAGCATATAAATCTATGCATCGTTTTATTGTGGTTATTTTATTGCTCCAAGCCATAAGGAAAAATCCATTGTAATGGCAAATAGGAGTCATAAAATTAAAACAGGTTTTTTTTTGTTTGTTTGTTTATTTGGTACATTGTTTCTGTAAAATATACTTTTTTTGTTTGTTTGTTTTTGTAATGTATTGCCTTACAGTGATTCATAGATAAATGGCTCAAAAGGATGACATTAAGTTAACAAGTATAAAACTGCACTGTTTGACTTGACTGTAAATAATTTGTAAAAGACTAAACAGGTGAAGCATTTGGCCCACCTTGTGCCTTAACGTTTGGATATTGATTTTACTGCCATATCGGTTTTTGAAATTTTTTTTTTCATGGTTCCAACACAAGACGAATATTAATGCTTCCATCTTTTAAAAGAAATGCCACACGATTGTGGTTTTATCAGAACTGTCTGTTTTTGAACATTAAAGTATATCCATTAATTATCCTTTCATGAACACATTGCAATAGACTATTAAAACAAAACCCCATCACTTGGTTCATGTTGTGTGAAAACTTACTAAAACAAGAGTTTACGTAAAGCTTGTCTGCTTGTGTGAATAATTATGTTAACAAATACAAGTTGTTTGTGCAACATAGTAATGTCACAGTTATGCAAATCCTCCTTAGTGTATAAAAAAGATAATTATGGAATACTGTACTTCCACAATCTTATTTGTATTTTTTTTTCTTCAGTAAACACATACACAAAAGCACTGGAAATATGATCTACTCTTGTCTCGGATAATTTGCATGGTTAAATTGCATTGGACTCCGCACTGATGGATATGTCAATAAACATATCTTTATCATGCTTTGTACACTATTTTCTTTTCTAGATCTGTTGCAGTTTTACATTTATTTGTTAGCAGTATATATATGAGCTTTGAACCACCTCTCTTTAATGTCATGTTAGATTCCTCTAGTTTCAGTATTGTGCATTAAAATAAATAGTCCATTTCCTTTTAGGGGAAAAGTCGACCATCTTATTAGCCTCTTAAAATTTATTTTTTATCTATGTGTATATGTATTTTCCCATAATGAACTAGTCAATCTTAAGTCTATCCCAGCCTGACATAAAAATGTCAAATTTAAATTATTTTTTATTTTATTTTATCTTTACATACGTATTTAATATGTGAAACCATACAGAAGTGCCGATATTCCAGCACTATCAGAGGGTAAGGTAAACCCAGGTGCTTAGTTTTACCTTTTTAGACATATTGTATGGAATCGGTACTCAAAGTGGAAGCTAAAAGCTTTGAATTTAAAAGACAAAAAGATCTAATGTAGTTTTAGTGTCTATGACAAGCCACTTTATCATTGAAGTCTGTGAAATTTCAAGCAGGTTGCTGTACTGTACTGTACTGTATTGTTACAAAGGCCTGCCCCCGTGAATGGATTTTAATCAAGCAGGGCAGATAGCAGCATGTCGAGCACATCGATCAGTTCCGAGCGTGTTGTTGCAGCGTCATCCTGTTTGAATGAAGTTCTGGCTGAGAACTAGCCAACTCTTGGTTTGCGCCCCAGCAAACTGAAACAGGAAAAATATAGATCCCGAGGAAGTGACAGATTGCCAACCATGCCGGTGTTTACAGGTATGATGTACATCCAACACTATATGCTCGTGTTTTTATTAAAACGTCATAAAACACGAATCCTAACACGTGCTTAAGTGAGACAGCGTTTATCTATTAGCTTAGCTGCCCAAGTGATATGCAGTTAGCATGATAGCAGTGATGGGCTGACTAAATCTGATTCAGTTGTTTCATGGAACATTGTGTAAGATAAAGGTTTGTAAGAAGTTATTTTCTTTCTGTTAAGTTTGTTTTCAGACGGTGTTGTACGAAACCGACTACGACATGACAATTTAAACGAAGCTAATAATTTAGCTAACTGCTAAGTTTTGACTGTTTAGGTAGTTGCTTACGAAAACTTTTTCACTACAACATAGAAAAAATTGGCATATGTTTGTCGTGACATGTCTTTGATTCATTAAATTTTGAACACAACTGGAACGTTTATTTTATAAATGTTTATTGCATTAGCAATGCTATTGCACAGCTAGCACTATTGACTGGGGTCCTACGCGGTCTATTATTGCGGCTTGTTAACCATAAACATTAGAAATCAATAATTAACATTTTTTTTGCTAGCGATAATCTTACAAATCGGATACATAGCAGTAAAGTAGTCGCTTAACTCTGTTTTGTTAGCTTCCACTTTTTGTTGTAGAGCAACAGTCAGCTGAGCTGGGCTGTCCGCTTAGATGCCCGATTAGAAACTAGAAGCACTTTAGTGTTATACATCTGGATTTCCCAACGTGTTTTGGTGGGAGGCATTTGTTTACAGATGGTGCTATTTTCTCTGTTTCAGTCAATGTGAAATGGGGCAAAGAGAAGTATGATGCAGTAGAGCTGAACACCGAGGAACCACCCATGGTTTTCAAGGCTCAGCTCTTCGCCCTGACAGGAGTTCAGCCTGACAGACAGAAGGTTATGGTAAAAGGAGGCACCCTGAAGGTATTAAGAAAATATGGCACTACTGTATAAGGATGAAGCAAGAATATTTGTTGCTCTGGTCTGAATAAATACAGATAACAGCCTTTATTATAACTGATGCTAATTTTACTTTTTTTTTTGGCATTGTTGGCTCTTGTTTGTTGAATCAACACTACATTCTAATTGCAGTTTACGTATCGTAATTGAAAACGAGTTGCCATTTATCTTCTCTGGAGATGGCATATAGTAAATTTTAAAAAAGCTGGTACATTTAGTGTTTTTGCAGCTGCCAATCAACTCATTTTATATTTTCAATCAACTTCATAAATGTACTTCCTTTCTAGGATGATGAGTGGGGAAACATTAAATTGAAAAATGTGAGTATTTGATATATTTACAGTCTTGCCTTGGTCCTTTTTTATTTGTAGAGACAAACAAGAATATTTTGGTTACTCTCTCGCTCTCTCATTCTCAAGGGAATGACTCTGCTGATGATGGGCTCTGCAGAAGCCCTGCCTGAGGAGCCTGTTGTTCGGCCCATGTTTGTAGAGGATATGACTGAGGAGCAGCTGGCCTCAGCGGTGAGGAACACACTTTATTACCAGTACCTCAAAAATGATTAAAAAAAAAAAAAAAAAAACTTAGGTCAACTATTTTAATTGGATGCAGAATGAATGTCAGAGTCAGAGATTCTTTGTTGTCATTCGTACCACATGTGGTACATGTGCTAGAACAAGATTATGTTACATCCAACAATAAAATGTAAAAGAAAAAAAAACAGTAATAAGCTCTAAGATGTGAACTAAGAAAAACATCAACTAAAAATACACTAAGCACTGGTTGCACAAAAACATCACTTCGAACAGCAGCATGAACATGAGTCTGTGTGAGCAGATGAGCATGAATGAACTCATTATTACTTTTTTTTTTTTAAAGCCCATCTAGGGACAAGTGCTGAGAATTAGCTGTTGCCATTGCACTGATGCAAACATGGGACTGCTGTTTATTCAGTTTGTCTATGTCGATGTGTGTCTGTCCCTGTCAAATAAATAAATAAACAAACAAACACGGCAATATGAAACGGATCAGCAGCAACATTC
The DNA here is from genome assembly GCA_031762355.1 of Hypsolebias martinsi. Classification (NCBI taxonomy): domain Eukaryota; kingdom Metazoa; phylum Chordata; class Actinopteri; order Cyprinodontiformes; family Rivulidae; genus Hypsolebias; species Hypsolebias martinsi. The sequence continues at coordinate 24,777,200 of JARVGQ010001954.1, read as the reverse complement.
ATTCAACCTTTATTTTAACAGATAAATCACAATGAGCCTCAAAGACTCATTTACAAGTGAATCTGTTTGGACAGTGGTGAAAAGTGACACACAGGGTTTGGAGACAAAAAAAATCTTAACACATTTTTGACCTCTGCTTGAAGATCAGAAATGTGGTAATGAAAAAAATAATCTCGCACATAATGATGCTGACATTACGTGGGGGCGGGGGGGGGGAGGTGGCGGGGACTCAAAGGTGGTGAGTAGCCAGCCTGCAGAGGCACAGCAGAGTT
>JARVGQ010001954.1:24763351-24776828 GCA_031762355.1 Hypsolebias martinsi | reverse complement strand
CCCCCCCCCCCCCCCCCCCCCCCCCCCCCCCCCCCCCCCCCCCCCCCCCCCCCCCCCCCCCCCCCCCCCCCGGGGCGGGGACTCAAAGGTGGTGAGTAGCCAGCCTGCAGAGGCACAGCAGAGTTCAGATAAAATCACTCAGAAACAGATCAGCAGCAATATGAAGAACTATAAATGTTTTTGACCATATGATGGCAAAGCTTGAAATGGCAGTTTTGGCAAAATGTAACTGCATCCTCTTTTATATGCAATTCTCAATGGGAAAGCTTGTTTCACTTTTTCTGTCTTGTGTAGATGGAGCTCCCTTGTGGACTGACAAACTTGGGCAACACGTGCTACATGAACGCCACGGTGCAGTGTCTCCGCTCCGTGCCAGAGCTTAAAACTGCGCTCAGGAAGTACGTTTTTGTGTTGCAACAGGTTTCGAACACGGCGTTAGTAATGTTCTGCAATGTGTTGACCTGCTTTGGTTTGACATTTGTTCCTTGTATGTAAAAAGCACTTTTTTTTTTCTTTCCTCTGCTAAACTTCTCTGTTGCCGTTTGCAGGTATTCAGGTGCTCTGCGATCCTCGGGGGCGAATGCACCTGCACAATACATCACAGCTGGTATGAAGCACATTAAAGGGATTTTAGGGATGGGCAGCCACAAATTAAATTTAAACTTTCGGATGAGTGTTAATTGAATTTGCGTGTTCCTCCTTTCATTCTCAGCTCTTCGTGATTTATATGAGACTATGGACAAGACCTCTTCCAGCCTCCCTCCCATAATTTTGCTGCAGTTTCTTCACATGGCCTTTCCACAGTTCGCTGAGAAGGGAGACCAAGGACAGTACCTCCAGCAGGTGAGTGTCTAGAATATCTAAATAGTTTAAATCCAGGCCATGGGTGTTCTTCTAAAAGTTCTTTTAAGCACATTCTTCACATTTTTTTTCCTCTCAGGATGCTAATGAGTGCTGGGTTCAGATGATGAGAGTGCTTCAACAAAAGTTAGAACCACTAGATCCAGAGACTGCCATGGAGGTAAATAAAAATATTTTTTGATTGATAGGCTGTGTTGTAATTATATCTATGTTCAGACATTTGTTTAGATATGTATAAACGTTGGGGGGGCTTTCTGCTGTTTTTAATCCCCTAAATCTCTTTAAGTTGCACATACATGTCATAAAAATCTAATTTAATTATTTCGGTCCTCCTTTATAGACTGAATCTGAGAGCGGAGCTGCCTCTTCAAAGAAGAACTTCATTGACCAGTATTTTGGTGTAGAATTTGAAACTACGTATCCTTTTCTGTGCTTCTTTGTTAACAATATTTCTGTGCTTCTTTGTTAACAATACATTTTTTTTTCTAAATATCGTTTGACTCTGAGTTTTGGTCAAAGGGCGGTGTTTAATGTCTGTGTTGAGTTTAGATGAAGACAGCGCTTTAAGGAATTGCTTTGTTGGGGTTTTCTAACTTAACTCTGCTGCTCAGCATGAAATGCACAGAGTCTGAGGAAGAAGAGCCAATAAAGGGCAAGGAGAGCCAGCTCCAGCTCAGCTGCTTCATCAACCAGGAAGTCAAGTATCTTGCAACAGGTCTAAGGCTGGTAAGTTGCAGGAAAAGGGCAGAGGCAAGCATGTAAAACAACATAAAGTAGATACCAGGCAGAATTGCTTCTAAAAGCTTGCTCGGTTTTTAGTCAGAACAAAAAAAAAAAAAAGCAAACCTTGTATCATAGGTGTTTATTTGTTACCAGATAAAATGGATCTTCTCTTGTTTCTCCTCCAGAGGCTGCAGGAAGAGATCACGAAAATGTCTCCATCCTTGAACAGAAATGCTCAGTACATAAAATCTGTAAGTATAAATTTCCTTTATTAGTTCCGGAGTTCTTTTTCCTTTTTAAATAACCTCTTTAATTTTTCCCCCTCGTCCCCTTTAGTCCAAACTTAGCCGTCTCCCTGCCTACTTGACTGTTCAGATGGTCCGATTTTTCTACAAAGAGAAAGAATCTGTCAACGCCAAAGTTCTCAAGGTGTCGTCTTCTTGGATCGTCTCGTTTGGATTTATGACCGGCTGGTTTGTTCACTCACTGTCTTTAAATATGGTCATTTTTGAAGGATGTTAAGTTCCCGCTGATGTTGGACGTCTATGAGCTGTGCACCGCGGAGCTGCAGGAGAAAATGCTGCCAGTTAGGTCAAAGTTTAAAGAAATGGAGGACAAAAAGCTGGAGAAACAGCAGCAAAAGGTAACACATATTTGTCACCTTTTGTTGTTTTTAGTCAAACTGTCATGCATACATTCAGAAAAAGTAATTTTGTGTTTTTCTCCTGGCATTAGTTGTTGAAGAAGCCAGATGCAAGAAAGGAAGTGAAATATGAGCCTTTCTCATTTGCAGATGGTAGGTTGAGACCCTTAACATTAAAATGCTGCCAAAAATATTTTGTTTGTGGAAGAACGTAAAATGTCCCTACATCAAGACATAAAGAAAACATCCCCATCACAAATAAATCTCATTCACACATCCTAAACTAGATGCTTAAAAATATGAAACTTCTACTAAATCTGGCCTTAAACACAACAAAGCATCACAAACATCTGATTTGTTTTTTTAATGATCAGAACCAAATGCTTGTTTCTTGGGTGTAAGATATAAGTCAACACTTTTTCTTTTCATCTTCACAATTTACTTTGAGAACTTTCTCCCCAGTAGTAAAACTTTATTTTTTTTATATTTTAACACAGTTTATGTAAAATGTAAATACAGCAATTTTTGTTTGTGTGCTGCTAATGTTACTAGCTCCAGGGGTCTGCAACTTGCGGCTCTGGAGTCACATGCAGCTCTTTGGTCCCTCTGCAGCGGCGCTTTCAAGCTTTGACCAAACCTAACATAAAACTGAATTTTATTGGTTAATATACAAACAAGAAAAAGGACTGGTTTTAGCTGTTTTCCTATAATTTCTTTTGTAAATACTCACTTTAACTTTTTGCTTTATTTTTATACTTATTTCCACAATTTAAAAAAAAAAAAATCACATAGGTCTGCATAGTTCATAATTTATTTATTTATTTATTATTATAAAAAAAAAAAAAAAAAAAAACACCTTTACAAGAATCTGGTCTTTTCATTTGTCTTACATTGTAAAAATATCAAAAAAATGTTAAAAATCATTAGACATTTTTAGATTTATAATGTCCCCCCAGTGGCCACAAAAGTTTCCTCCAACAAACCTAAAGTGGCCCATGGGCCACCAGTTGATAATCAAAGTTATAGCAGGTTGTTGCCGCTCTGAACATTTAGTTTAGTGAACTACGGTGTAAAAATGGCTCTTTTGATCGTAAAGGATCGTAAAGGTTGCAGACCCCTGCCAGTCTGCCACCAACACAGATAGTTATAAATGGCTTCTTTAAGGAATTGAGTAGAAATTACCATGGGGCACTAAGGCTCATAACTGGTTGTAACTACCGTACCATCACTGCACCCTGTACTCACTGGTCTGCTACCTTCTTATATCTCCTCCCACGTCACGTCGTCAGTGCAGTTACAGCGTGCGCCCTCAGGGATTAATTACCTGCAGCGTTCCTTCAGTGTGAACTGAACTTGGCTAAAAGACCATTTCTTACTCTGCTCCTGTTTCCTGGAACACCTTGCACCAAGACATGAAGCGATAAATTTTGATTTCTTCAAGGGATTTTAAACAGTTGATAATGTCAATAGCAACATCAACAAATCTATTCTCGTTTTTACTATTTTACCTTGTTTTGTCCTCTTTGTGACTGTGTTTATAACTTTGATTTTTATTGCTTTTTGTTGAATCTGTGCTATATTCTGTCTAGAACAGGTCTCTTGTAAATGAGTCCTCATAACTCACTGAGACTAACCTGTATAAATTTAACGTTGAATGAATGAAAAAATAATAATTTCTTGTAATTTGAACTGAAAGAAGTTTAATTTAGTTTTCCTTTTTTGTAGATCTTGGTTCAAACAACAGCGGCTACTTCGACCTGCAGGCCGTGCTGACTCACCAGGGTCGCTCCAGCTCCTCGGGTCACTACGTGGGCTGGGTCAAGAGGAAAGAAGGTAATCGCAGTTTAATACATTCAGACACTAATCACAGCATTTAGAATATAGTTTCATCTTTTTTTTTTTGCTCCAACAGATGAGTGGATCAAGTTTGACGACGACAAAGTGAGTGTGGTCTCCCCCGAGGACATCCTGCGCCTGTCAGGGGGCGGAGACTGGCATATAGCATATGTTCTACTTTACGGGCCCCGCCGGCTGGAACTGCTTGAAGATGAACAGTAGCTGGTGGGAGAGTTCTCCAAACACACGTACAGATTGCCATTTCCAAGCACTGTCTGCATAGATGTGCAATAAAACTGGTGTCTTTAATGATCTGTTTACTTTTTTTTTTTTTTGTAACCAACACATACGCTTGTAAAAGAAATTAAATATTCAACCATATTGTGCTTTGAAAATTTGAAATATGATGAGGCAATCTTTGGACCAGGTCCGTCAGGTTTTAAGCTCTGCGGTTTGATGAAATGTTTTATACACATTGTATATTTTTGAAGCCTTTGATGAGGTGATCATAAGAGCAAAATATTTGTTTCATTTAATGACGCTGTTAAAACAAAAGTCTAGCCAGGCTGCTGTCCTGGACTTCCTGGCTTGTCGTTGCAGATGTACTCCAGAACACTTGTCCACCTCTTAGGCCCAACCCCAGGTCTGTTAAGTGCTTGGTTCACATCATCTCCTGCGATTGTTCTCCAGATGTATTGACAGATGTGACCCTTTCTGCCAAACTTTCATTAACGCTGTTTTCAGGGAAGTGTGTCTTGACAGGGGGGAGGTGCAGAACAGGTCGCCCTTGTGGTGAACTGGTTAAATAAAGGTTTGAGATCCAACAAGAATGGTTTGTTCTGTAGGCTCTGAATGTTTTTCTTGGTCAAATTGATTTCAGATTTCTCCGTGCAGGATTCCTGATCACCCTGCCACAACATGTAAAACCTGAAAGCTCCATTTTCTGTAATAAGTTATTGATCGCTTTTTCATAGGTGGTAAAAATAAATTGTTTAAAGCAAAATGTTACGTTTTCTGTGACTATGAAGTGGAAACGATTAAAAATAAAAACAACCTTTTATTGCATTTCTACAAGTGAAAAAATTCTGAACTACATACAAAATGTATAACCAACAGCTTCTGTATGAGGAAGGATGCTTCAACAAATGAAAGAGCACGTTGAGCAACAAACGGAGGATTTTAAGACTCGTTGAGACTGTCTGCGAGCTGCGAGTGGCCTGCAGCGTTCAGAGCTGTGACCAGGTTCTCCACAGTCGCTTGTGTTCCCTCTCTGTCCTGCCAGGCCACCAGAAGAAGTTTGGCCTGCATGTCAATGTCCTCGCTGTCTGTCTCGATTTCGCGCAAATCTGCCGCCTTCATCTCCAAATGAGAAGCCAGCGTCTTCCACTGAGAGCCCAGTTTGGCTGCGACGTCGTCCATCTGCTGGTTTGTCACCAGTTTGCTCTGAATGCTTGGACCTTGGGGAGGAAGAGTTAGATAAATCAAAAACAGATGTCAAGATGTTTACTTTTAATGATTTAAACTTTTTTTTTTTTTTTTTGCAGGCTTAAATATGGTAGTCTCTCGCTACGGACTTGGATCTTTCGCGTTTTTTCAAAATAAGACTGAACATGACACACAATTGGCTGATTGATGGATGAGCCACACGATCAGCATAGAATTTTTATTTAAAATAAATTTAAAATTATTTAGCACCTGGCAGCCCATACTGCAGAATAAGCTTCCTACTGCAGCTAATCGATCAGCTGATCTCAGTGGAGAAGTGGGCGTGGCCAAGAGCGCTTGCAGGTGGCAAAGAGCAGACGAGGCTAAGAGCTGAAATCATGACATTGTGCTCTTTTAGAGCGTTTAGAAACATTGAGAATATTGCAAGTGTGTGGGAAACGTTTAAAACATCTTATATATATATATATATATATAAACATATACTGTATATATAAACTACTACTTACTATTACAGGTACTATTCCTACTTCACGGTTCACTTATTGTGGAAAACCTTCAGAGTACGGCTCCTCCGCTAAACGAGGGACTACTGTACATTTAAAATGTCAAATTCTTCTGGTTAAAGCAATCTGAATTGAACTCACTGTCGTTGCCGTCTTTCAGAAGATTGTCTCCATTTTCATCATCATCATCATCTTCCCCTGTCTTGATTTCTTCTGAGGGAATGTCTTTCTACATTTTTTTTTTTTTAAACAAACATGAACATTATCAATTTATTCCTTTTAAATTTATGAAAATTAAGTCGTTAAGATATAACCGAATCCCTCACCGGTAGTTCTTTGGCCAGTTTGCTAACCATGCTGTCCAGGTAGTCCGCCAAGCTCTTAAACTTTTGGTTCGTTGGCTGAAAGAAGTGAGGACTTCTCCTGGACAGCAGCCTCAAAGCTCGCCAGCCATAGTTTGGGTTACGCACAACCCTGAAAAGATTTAAGAAGGTAAATGATTCAGGTAAAACAACAGGAATTACACTCCTGAAGATCATTTGAACAATTTTACTTGATAACTTACTTATACTCGTCCTCCACCATGTTGACTGGGTCAGCCTGCTCAATGGCTTCAGTGAAAAACTCGTCCAGTGATGGCAGGAACTCTCTGAAAAACATGCATATTGGCTATAAAAATCTATTTTATGATGTATACAAATGGCTGAAATGAAATATACTGACCTGTTGTCGGACTTGCACGCCTCCATGTTGTCTTGGTTCAGGTTCCACAGTCGAGTCAACTCATCACTAACAAAACACAAAGTTTTTTTTATTTACTGTATAAAATAGTGAATACGGAAAGCACTTCACTTTTAACACATTTTGTTATGTTACAGCCTTATTCCAAAATTTATTAATCTCTTTCCTCATAACTATGCACATTACTCCCAATACGATGTGAACAGATTTTTTTTTTTAGATTTTTGCAAACTTATTAAAATCACATTTACATAAATATTCACGACCTTTGCCACGAAGCTCAGTATTGAGCTCAGCTGCATCCTGTTTCCACGGATCATTCTTGAGATGTTTCTTCAACTTAATGGCGTTGACTTGTGGTAAATCCAGTTGACTGGACTATTCGGAAAGGCACACACCTGTCTAGATATGGTCCCACAGCAGACAGTGCATGTCAGAGCACAAACACCAAGCATGAAGTCAAAGGAATTGTCTGTAGACCTCTGAGACAGATGCCTTGAGGCACAGATCTGGGGAAGGATACAGAAAATATTCTGCTGCTTTGAAGGTCCCACTGACCACAGTGACCTCCATCATTCACAAATGGAAGACGTTTGGAACCACCAGGACTCTTCCTTGAGCTGGCCGGCCGTCTTCTTAGTCAGTGAGGTGACCAAGAACCCAATGGTCACTCTGTTGGAGCTCCAACATTCCTCTGTGAAGCGAGGAGAACCTTCCAGGACAATCATCTCTGCAGCAATCCACCATCCAGGCCTGTGTGGTAGAGTGGGCAGATGAAAGCTGCTCCTTAATAAAAGAAACATGGCAGCTCGTCTGGAGTTTGACAAAAGTCACCTGAAAGACTCTCAGACTATGAGAAGCAACATTCTCTGGTCTGATGAGACAAAGATTGAACTCTCTGGTGTGAATGTGAGGAAGAAACCAGGTACTGCTCATCGCCAGACCAATACCATCCCTACAGTGAAGCATGGCGGGGGCAGCATCATGCTGTGGGATGTTTTCCAGCAGCAGGAACTGGTAGACTACTCAGGATAGAGGGAAAGATGAATGCAGCAATGTACAAAGACATCCTGAATGAAAACCTGCTCCAGAGAGCTCCTGACCTCAGATGGTTCATTTTTCAGCAGAACAACAATCCAGAGCACATGGCCAAGATCTCATAGGAAGGGCTTCAAGACTACTCTGTGAATGTCCTGGAGGGGTCAAGAGCTCAAAGAGGGGCTTTAAGACCAGTCTGTGAATGTCCTGGAGGGGCCAGGCCAGAGTCCACACTTGAATTTTACTGAACATCTAGATATCTGAAACCGTCTGCACAGACGACTTCCATCCAACCTGATGTAGTTTGAGAAGTACTGCAAAGAAGAACGGGACAAACTGCCTAAAGACAGGTGTGCTCAGCTTGTGGCATCATATTAAACTGCTGCCAAAGGTGGATCAACAAAGAAAGAAAGGCTGTGAATACTGACGTAAATGTGATTTCTTAGTTGTCTATTTTTAATCATTTGCAAAAATCTCAATTTTTTTTTCCATATTGACATTATGGAGTATTGTGTGTAAAAGTTTGAGGAAAGAGATGAATGTAATAAAAATTGGAATAAAACTGTAACATAATGTGTAAACGTGAAGCGCTGCTAATACTTTCCAGATGCACTGTACTCCACAAAAACAACTCATGAAGTAAAAAAAAAAAAGTATTTTCACTAATAAATGTGATCTAATCATTTAAAAATGCACTATTTCACAATGTTTCCAATGGGCAGGTTTGTTTTTGTTATTTTACTAGGTTCAGATCACTCAGCGCAGCCCGCTCCTCATTAGATAACATACTTTCCCATGAAAATCTTTCGGTCTGGCCCTTTTCCAAGGAAGTCCTCTGGAGCTTGTCTTTTCCTGGTGGGCCTTTTCGGTTTCTCATCTACTGTTCTGTTCCAGGGAGGAGAAAAAAAAAACACTTGTCATTTTGGCAAGCTACTTACTGTATGTTCACTCTTCTCACTCTTTTGTTGTAACTGACCAATCACCTAATACAACTCGAGGAAAGTTTTTATCATCCTCACTTCTAACGTTTTGCTCAGTACCTTTCCTTAACAAAGCTCGGACATCCCTCGTTTTTCCAGGCGTTCCAGTTTTCCTCTGTGTTGAGGATGTGCTGCCAAAGATGAGATTCAGAGTCAAAAACAGAACTCCAACATTAACACAAGACAGATCATACATGTGAATTAATTTATTCATGTCTGTATTTCTGAAGGGCGACTCTTACCTCAACCATGCTGGCAAACTTGTCTCCATCAGGAGGAATTTCTCTCAGCAGCTACAAGTCAACATGTGAAGGGTTAGACCTTATTTGGAGTCAAACATCTTAAAAAAATGTTATGAACACACATGTGAATGATATTTCTGTTTAAGAGAATAACATCTTACACCTGCTATTGAGATAACAATGAAATGTATATACTGTTGCTGTTTTCAGGAAGAGATCCAGACTGCAAACCAGTCCCAAAATAGTAATACTTTTTAAATAAAGTATAATATACTGGTCTGAAGGAAACTGTCCTGAAGTATCTCTAGGACAAACAAAACATTGGGCTTCAATGGAAACATTTCTTATTGATTTTATAATTTGTTTTTAATTGCCTTTTGTGTGACTAATTTCAGAATATTAATATTTCCATTTTCATTTATTCAGATCAGAGTATTTTGCGTCTCATGGTTTGCTATTATTTAGACCAGTACATGTCTTGTTCTTCTGGCTGAATCTAGTTTAATACAGAAATAAACACGGTCCATTCTGAACTGCTCAAAATGAATCTTTATATCTTATAACTGACCTGATACACAAGTTTAGTTGTATCTTCAATCCATGTATTCTGGTCATCATTCAAGACGCAGCTGGAGCTGCATGAAAACAAAAGCATAAAGAAAACGGTATGAGTTTTCCACAAATAAGGTGTGTAAATCCCACAGATTAAGGTAGTCCAATTACTGTTTAAAATGACTGCAGAGACGTGGTTCACCTTTTAAATTTGACCTGCCCCTTCAGATACTGAAAGAGGATGAGATACTGTACAAGAATGTGACGCCTGAAGTTGCTGTCGCTGAGCTGCAAGTCCATCAACTGCAGGTGAAGAAACAAAGACAGTGAAGCTTTTTTCTTTTTAAACTTAGAATAAAAAAAAAATCGAACACACATTTAATAAAGATGTGATCCAGAAATCAATAAAGAATGCAGCTTATTTAAACATGGTATAACAGTTCACATGAAGTCGTCCCACCTTCTCACTTGTGAGGAACTTGGCGAAGTAAACATGTTCCCCGTCAGACGCTCTCAGCTCCTCCATCTTCCTCTTAGAAGCCTGCATGTCATCCAGCTTGTAGCTCTTGAACACAGCGAGGGTCTCATCAGAGTACTGAGGAGAAAAAAGCAACAAATGCAGAGGATAAACTATCTTAACCCCCTTTTAAGATATTAATCTGTCAAATGAAGAACAAAAGCACATTATAATAAAACATATATATTTATATTTTACAGGCTTTACAGTGAGATGGATTACCTTAACAAATGTTATCCACAAGAATTTTTCGTAGCACTGCAACGGATTTCTAAAGTAGTCCTGCAACATCCAGAACTTTCTGTACAAGTTGTAGTCAATGGGAATAGAACTAGAGAAACAAAGATTAAATTTACTTAAAGGTGTTTAAAAAAAAAAGCACAAACACATGACAGATTAGAGTGTGAGACTTTCCCTTACCATGGCGCAGGGGCATCATCCTCCCCCATCTCCCCTTCCTCCACTTCCATACCATCTTCCTTTTCATCTGTCTACAATATACATAGCAGCACTTTAGAAAAAAAACTTTTATGACCTTCATTTGAAATATTTATATAAAATTCGGCAGTAATAGTCGAAGGAATGCATATATTTGCATGCATTGTGCTCTGTATCTTATATTAATATAGACTTTATAACCTTTTCTGCTCCTTTACTGTTATTGTGAATGGTATTAAATGTTTCCATGATCTTTCTCTATATTGTAATCAGTCTTGAAGTGACTGTTAGAGATCATTTTTATTATGCTCAACTCAAGGTTTGATCGATAAGGTAGAATCTGTCACGTGTTTCTAGAGAGTCCTTGAGAGGTGTTTTTGTCTTGGGCAACTCCTAATTATTTCTGTGCACAGCTGCTTTGATAACAGTTGGACAGTACGGGAGGGGAGGGGCAGGAAACTGACACCAGGAAGTTCTATAAACTAACAGCTTTTAGGAAGCTCAGAACGGGTCAGAAGAACCTCAGACAGGTGAAGGCATTGATAAGTGCGTACAGGTACTTGTAAATGCAATGATCTTCTGTGAGTTGTTAGCTGTTCTCTAAATCTTTGTAATAAATATGAAAAGTCTACACCTGATTGTTTGGGAATCTCTTTTCCACGACAGTAACCTCTCACCTTCTGGCCAAAAGTGGTTTCTTGCTCGTTTTTGTTAAACACTGTTACATTGTCCAGATTAAATTGGCTCTGTAGGTTGAGGCCTGGATGAAAACAAAATAGAAAAACATGGATGTAATTGGTTAAACTACTTAATTTTTTTAAGCAGTGGAGTTGATCCCATGTAATTTGTCAAATTAAAAATAAAAAAGATTATTTGTAATCTTACCCGATTTTTCAGACAAAGGAAAGAGCCGTGCAAGGAAAAGCTGGATTCTTCCACAGAATACTGTGTTCTGGGATTTGGACAGCCTCCTTAAAAGATCTATACAAATGGATAAGAAGATTGTGAAACAGATTTTTGTTTAGGATAAAAAGTCTTACGTATAAGAGCTTTACCGTTGCACATCCTCAGCAAATAGTTCTTCCCGGCAGTATAAAAGGAGTTCTGGAGAGAAGAGATCACAGACACGATAATTAAATCTTCTGTTTTAGTTGACTTTAATGGGGATAAAGTATCCATTTAAATACCGATTTCCATGTAGAAACATTTTCCTCAACAAAAGAGAATATTTTGTCACACAGGTCAAGCGGAAGGCAGTCCAGAACATCTCCAAGCAGAATAAAAGGAGTTGTAGCGGAGCAGATACCTGCATATACACAGAGAAGCAGAAACAGTAAATCTTTAATGTTTAAGTTGCTGTAAGAGACTTTGAACAGGACTCACATTATTTCTTACCCATGAGGTATTATTGCAGTTTATTTTAGCAGTAAGAAAATGAATGTGTGCTCAAACGAAATTAAAGATCATGTTTTTCCAAAAGTCAACAAAAGTGCAACCAAATCTTAAAAGAATAAATCTAACAAGGCTGAATCAAGGTTGTTTAGTCATTTATGATTAAATGTTTCAACAAAGAAGAATCTGTCGTGAAGACCTAACTCAACCTTGTTAGATTTATCTATCTGGGTTATTGAGCATGCATCCGGAAATGAACAAAACAGATTTTTTTTTTTTTTTTTAACATTTTTTCATTCATTACTGGCCTTTTTTTCCTTAACAATTAAAAAAAAACACTGAATAAATTTCCAATCCAGATTTACTGAATTTTATTAAATGATAATAGACTTGTTAATTATTAGAAGACTGGCATACCCTCAGTGACAGCGTCAATACTCAGGTAGATGAGGGACAGGTAATCATCACAGTTTGCCTTCCGCTCACCCTGCAGAAAAACATATTAGTTAAGGATTTTGACTTCTAATAAATAACCTTATTTAATAATAGGAATACAATAAAACATTAATTCTTACAATCAGATCCCCAAGAACACCCCTCAAAGCCTGGTCCAGTGTGGTCTTCTTTTCTGTCTCACTGTAATAACAAGCAATCATTTCTTTTACTAGGATTTACAACATTCATGAGAAAATTAAAGCCGACAGGAGAAAAACTTACTTCCCGGAGATCTGATTAAACACATTAACTACTTGCTTGCAGGTTTTTCCATCTAGTGCATCTTTAGCAGCAGTCTGTAGTTGTTTGAGAGGGGGAGAAGGACAATGAGAACGTTAGGAAGCCTTTCCTTTAGCTTAGCTTCGTTTGCTACATGCTACGTTAACACATCAAGAACAAACCGTAACCTTCAGACAAAACTAAAACTTTGTTATTAATTTATTAACAACGTCTTTTATAAAACCAAACGTGTTTTTTTTTATTTTACAATGACACAAAATCTCACTTCTCACCATAAATTTCTCTTTAGCGTTGACAAAATTGAACAAGGACGGCGACATCTTTACAACCGGAACTGCCAAAATTTACTTCCGTTCCCAAGTGGTACAAAACTTTCAAAATAAAAGTAAAACTTCTACTGTATGAAAACCAACTAAACTACATTACTGTACAGTAAACAGAGGGAGGAGGTGAAAGTGTCTTCATTTAAATGTTAAAACCCAGTAAAAACTGTTAACAATTCAAAGGCATGATAATAGACTTGTAAAATTTGACATTTTCTTTTCTTTTCCTTCTTCTGTTATAAATATTTTCCTATTTTTCAGGCAACTTTGAAACTATTATTATTATTATTATTATTATTATTATTATTTTAATTTAGTTTAGTTTATAATGTTTAAGAAGTGGTATTCCTTAATCCATAATAATCAGAGTAAGAGAGTCAGAGAGTCTTTATTGTCATTTGCACCACATGTGGTACATGTGATGAAACGAAGGGTCCCAGTTACATCCAACAATAAAATGCAAAAGAAAACATTACTAAGATCTAAGATGTGAACTAAGAAAAACAC